>ML809685.1:61381-110536 GCA_009831015.1 Picea engelmannii | reverse complement strand
TAGTATTAGTTGGACTCTTATTTCAGGATGATTCCTGGTTATAAATTCACTTGCCACATGATAGATGTATGACTTGATGAATTTATATATCCTTGATGGTTGATGATGGCGTTCTATACTCAACACCCCTTCATGCTTACCTCCACTAATAATTGAGTATGATGAACCTAGACACCTATGTGATTCACCCTTATTTTTCCTATTATTATGCGATTCACCCTCATATGATGCATACATATGTGGATACACTATTAAAGAGATATTTAATGATATGTATGCACCTGTGTTGGACACCTTGCCATTGATCAGGTTCATATTATTATTGAAGATGTATATATGTGGTATATACCTTGCTATAATCATGATTACTGATATGATGTCATACCTTGTTATTATTATTTCTATGATTGGATACTGTGCTATGATTATGAATCTTGTTATGATTGGATATGACCAATGGTCCTCCTCCAAGTTTCCAAGGACTTCAATGATCCTCCTCCAAGCCTCCAAGGAGACTAATGCACCTCATGATGTATAGGGCTCAATTACATCCTATTTAATGCCAAGTTATCCTCATCCAAAGTAAGGTGTTCTCCAATCATACAACCTCCTCCATATGGATATCATGTAGTTCAGTCCCTATTGCTTTAAGGGCTCCTTCATTCTAGAATTGTGTTGGTAGGTCTGGTAGTAGCACCCAAATATGTATACAATGAAAGTACTCAGACACTAGGTCAAATCCCACTCTCCATATTTTTAGCATAAGGCTGCCTCCATTTACAATCCAAGTTTCCTGTAAAATTTTTATGGAATCTTCTGGTGTTCTAAAAATGAAGCATAACCACCGTCTCTAGAGTCTAACCTAGGAATTGTTGCCAATTTTTCGTCATCCAACTCGTGAGTCCAAGTCATCCCATCACTCTATAAGTGAATCTATCTACCAGGGCACACATTTCCAGTTTGCATGCATCCTCTAGACCTACATCCCCTCCAAGCACCATTTTTCGCTTCCTCTTCTTTGGGTTCCACAATTTTTTTTATTTTCGTTCATCCATGTTAACCCTGTTGGGATTACAATGGTTAACATGTTCTCTCTTAGTTTTGATGGGTAGATTGTCCACTCAAAATATTTGATGTTTTGAAACTTCTTACATAGTTTTATTTAGAAAATTTCTCTACTAGAGTGAGCAATGTTCATCAACATCCTTGAAGGGGAAACCCATATGAGAACAACCCCAATTACAATAAAAAAAACTTCAAAAAACATTCCATATATTTATATCTCCATAAATATCTTCATAATAGAAAAAAACCTAACTAATTGTGGTCCCATCATTAATGTGTACCAACCACATAGTGGGATTCATTTAAAAAAGAGGAACCTTTTCACATTAAGTAATTACCAAATAACTATCTAATGGGCCTTATTCAAAGAAGACAACCTCACAAATTAATGTAGCAACTACTAAGTACCGAAAGTAGGGAGGTTATGGTAGGACCCTAACAAAATAATTCATAAAGAGACATTAAGCACCTTGCCTTACTTTATATTTTATGGCAAGGAAGCCATTTTTCCTTTGAATATATTTCTGCCTTCCTTGTTGCCATATCAATTGGAAGATGGGTAGAGCTCCTCTACTATCCAAAATAGAAATGATATCCTACCAAATATAGAAGATATCTAAGTAGAATATTGCAGTCCACATACTACCAATAAATTGTTATAAAATGTTGGTTCTATAAATACACATCTAGTGTTAAGAGTTTCCAAGTAAGAAATCTTATTCTCATGTTCTATAAAATAAATGATCCTAATTAAATAATTCAATTTTTCCATATCTTTATATTGATCCTTTCCAAGTGGATGATAGTATTTCTATTGGGACATACTAATGGAAAAACATGGAGGGGAATTTGGATCTTCTCCTACTCGATGACCAAATTCTACAACAATACTTTAGTTTGATGGCACTAAGGCATCTAGCTTGTATTTAGTAGGTTTTTTTGTTTCCTTCAATTTTAAGAATTTTAATTCATATTTTCTCTTTCACTCTGTTCTTTATAATTCCATTTTTAATTTTTTGAAATTGGTGCAGACCCCCCCCAAACCCTCGGGTCGAGGTCCGTGCAGGATCGTTCTAATTTGTCCTTGAGTCTGATTGACTCTTCGTGTTCCCCACAGGGAGACACACACACATATAGTAGTGTTCCTCCACAGGTCCTTATGAGTGTGCCCACATGATCAAACACTAGGCATCACCCATGTCTCCTTAACCACAACAAAGTAACACCCTCCTAATTCGGGCTTTCGAGTTTCGTGATATCATGATTTCCGTTGTCGAGTTTTCGGCTCCTGAAACCGTCGAAACCCGAAATACTGGTTCTCCAAAATGTATTCAGCAAAGGCTGGCTTCTCACAGAACCTTCCTCCGATTCGGAATTTTTGACTTCACGATTTCACGAATCCTGATGCGAGACTTCTGGCTCTCCAACCTACAAAACCCTTAAACAGTCAATGAAGCTTGACTCCATCTGGCGACAAGTGCACCACCTGTCTTCTCCACTGTCCTTTGTCTCTGACATGGATCCTTGCCACCTATCACTCTTCCCAGCTTTCGAGACTCTCGCACCCAAAGTGCTGCCTCCTCCATTTCTCAATACTCAAAGTGCAGAAATCCCGAACTCTACGCCAATTCCTATCGCAACTTGCGATTTCGGGACTTTTGTTTCCACTACACTCCCATCCTCGTCGTCAGGGTCCATGAAATGCCGAAATGATCTGATGGCTTGTGCAAAGCGCGGTCAATGGTCCACGTTGATTCTTACCTCCCGAAGGGTGGATTCACCCAACACTTATCCTTCTTGCAGCTTCACTAGAATCCCACGGTCCTCGCGACTTCACGAATTCTCCACAGAGAATTTCGACCACTCGTTGCTCCTGGATAACTTCTGTGAAATAAACCAAGGTTATTCTTTCTGAACTTTACTTCTGCTGGATGACTTCGACCCTCGTATCCCTTTGAAGTAGTTTGACCTTCGTCCTCCTTTGAACACTTCAATGGCATTAACCCTCCGGAGCTTTCCTTGGCCACTTCGAGCCTTGAAATAACTCCTGCATGCACTCCTTGCGGTAATCAACCAAATACTTCTGGGTATTTAACTCTTTTGACTCTGTGCACTCGGCAACAACAGTCCTTCAATTCTCCCCTTGGTTTGTAAGTTCCGAGCTTTCAACTAGCCCGTGCACACCTTGCACGGCTTCTGTGCTTCACTTGCACTTCTGTTGGAATGAGAACAACGATATCCCTCCTGAGATTTTCTGAGATGCGACTTAGAACTTCGTCAACGCACACCTTGTAGACGCTTCACTACACTCCTTGCAGGAACTCTCACTCAGGAAGATAAAAAATTGAAAATCATTCTCTTTCTCTCTCAGACTTCAAACATTCAATATGAAATCAAACATACACACAATATTAAAGCAAATGCATAACCAGAGAGAATAAACCACTGTAAGAATACCATTCACCATGTATAAAGAAAAAACATCATAACACCATGAAATATGATTCAAAGCTTCATATATTAATTCAAAGCTCTTGTACATGGATTTTTCTCTACAACTCTATGCTGATGATACAAATAACTAATGATACAAAGATGAGGGTGTCTATATCCGTTTTCCCTCCTGCTTCTAAAAATGTCTAATCTATCATTCAAATCTACCTACTTTCATTAACTATACATAAATGCCTTAATGTTTTACAGATGAGAGCAATCACTCAAGATCTGTTTACAACCTCCAAGATATAAATGAAAGTACACCATCTTTCTAACTATTACATTAATATCCATTCCCTTAAACTTTCGAAACATTTCAAAACGTGAAAAATGCGTGTTGTGCTTTCCAGCTGTCCTTCGCCTTCACGCTCGGTTGACTGCTTACGATGCTCCTGCATCATACTCTCTTGCTTGAAAATTTTCATGAACTCATGTTCATGAGCTATTGCACAGTCTGTCCATGCTTCTGAATTTCTGCTTCATCTTCCCAGCTGGCATCTTCAACTGGATGTCCTTTCCATTCGACCAAGTATTCAAAATACTCTTTTCTTTTGGTCTTCCTGCTAACCCTCTTATCAATTATACTTTCCATCTGTGGCTTTTTAGCTACAAGCATTTGTTTGGTCCACTGAACCTATGTCTGTTCATCCTTTGTTCCTATTTCTTCAGTTTTGTAAGGGTACAAATCCACAACATTGAATATCGGTGAAATTATGATCCCATCGGGTAATTCAATATCATATGCGTTTGCCCCAAATTTCTTCATGACTCTGCATGGTCCAATCTTCTTCATATTTAGTTTGTTATATGTTCCCCTTGGGAACCTTTCCTTCCTCAGATGTGAAAGAATCAAATCACCAACTTCAAATTGAAGTTCTCGCCTGTGTTGATCTACTCCGTGCTTGTATTCTTGACTCGAACTTTGCAACCGCTCCTTAATTTGACTGTGAAGCTCCTTCAGTGCTTCTGCAAAGTCCTCTGCACTAGCACTTCTGAATTCAGTTTGTTTCAAATCTTTCAATTCAGAAACTCCCCTTGGCTGCATTCCATATACAATTTGGAATGGACTCTGCCCTATGCTTCTATTGATCGAATCGTTGCAAGCAAATTCCGCCTGCGGCAGAATGTGATCCCACTAACTGTGGTGTTCAATCACTAGGCTCCTCAACAAATCTCCCAAGCTCCTATTCACAACTTATGTCTGCCCATCTATCTGAGGATGATACGCTGAGCTAAATGAAAAACTTGTCCCCAACTTCTTCCATAAAGTCCTCCAGAAATGTCCCACGAACTTGGTATCTCGATCCAAAACAATACTCCTTGGAAAGCCGTGAAGTCTGATGACTTCTTTGAAAAACAGGTTCTCAATATGAGTTGCGTCGCTGATTTTCTGGCATGGTATGAAATGTTCCATCTTGGAAAATCTATCGACTACCACAAAGATCGAATCATTACCTCTTTGCATTCTTGGCAGTCCCAATACAAAATCCATGCTCACTGCATCCCACGGTCTTTCTGGTATGGGTAATGGTTGGTATAACCCTATGTTTTGCCTTCTCCTTTTGTGTGCTGACAAATTCTGCATCTGTCCACAAATTTCTTGACATCTGTCCTCATCCCTGGCCAAAAATATGAGCCATTCAATTTTGAGAACGTCTTGTCATGACCGAAATGTCCGACCAATCCTCCACTGTGTTTTTCTTTCAGCAGAATCTCCCTCATGGAGCATTTTGGAATACATAGCTGATTGCCCCTGAATAACAATCCATATTGGATCATGTATTCAATCCATTGGCTTCTGTCCCTGAGAACTAGATTCTCAGACGGCTCATATGCTTCCTTAAAATCTGGGTCATCCTTGTACATTTCTTTGATGTTATTGAAACCCAAAGTTTTGATTCTAATTTCTTGCATAAGCAAACATTTTCTACTCAAAGCATCAACAACTTTGTTAGCAGTTCCAGAAATATGCTTAGTCACAAAAGTAAAATTTTGCATGAATTCAACCCATTTAACATGCTTTTGGTTCAACTTCTCCTGTTGAGTCACGAATTGCAAAGCGTAATTATTGCTGTACAAAAAAAACTCTTTAGGAACCAAATAGTGTCTCCATTTGTTCAGCGCTTGTATGACTGCATAGAATTCCTTGTCATATGTTGAGTATTTGACCTTCACTTCATTTAGTTTCTCACTGAAGTATGCGACCGGCTTGTCATCTTGGCTCAAGACCGCTCCAATTGCAAACCCACTCGCGTCACACTTGACCAGGAATGTCTTGCTGAAATCTGGCAAAACCAAAATTGGTTGCTCAGTGATCTTTTTCTTCAGCAGATTGAAAATTTTCTCTACTTCCTCTGTCCAATGAAAAGACTTGTGTATTTTCTTCACCGTATCCATCATCGGTGCGCTAATCCCACTGAAATTTCGGATGAATTTTCTGTAGAAACTAGCCAAACCATGGAAGCTTCGAACTTCAAACACATTCTTCGGCGATGGCCAATTCTTAATCGCTTCTACCTTATCTGGATCCATTTTCAACACATTTGCAGAGATAAAAAAACCCAAATAAATGAGTTCTGTCCTCATAAATGATGATTTCCTCATGTTTATCAGCAATTTCTCTTGCTATAATCTCCTCATTACTGTAGCTAAATGATTCAAGTGTTCCACTTCTATCTTGCTGAAAATTAATATATCGTCAAGATATACAATGATGAATTTCCCAATGAAATCCTTCAGGACTTCGTTCATCAACCTCATGAAAGTACTGGGTGCATTTTTTAAACCAAATGGCATGACAAGACATTCGTATAGCCCCTCATTCATTTTGAATGCTGTCTTCCATTCATCATCTTCTCTCATGCGAATTTGATGATATCCACTTTTCAAATCAATTTTTAAAAAAATTGTTGCTCCACTCAAGCAATCCATCAAATCATCCATCCTTGGCAACAAAAATCTGTATTTGATGGTGATCTTATTGATCACTCTTGAGTCTGTACACATTCTCCAGCCTCCATCTTTCTTTGGGCTGAGCACTGTTGGAACAACACCTGGACTCAAGCTTTCTCGAACCAATCCTTTGTCCATTAAATCCTGGACCTGTCTCTTGACTTCTTCATTCTCTTGCGGCGTCAATCTGTATGCTTCTTTGTTTGGTAAACTGGCTCTAGGTATAAGATCAATGTGATGACTTATACTTCTGATCGGTGGAAACGAACAAGGTAGTTCGTCCACTACTATATCAATGAACTCTTCCAACGATTCCTGGATTTCTTCTGGTAAATCATCCATCCTCGTACTGGTCAAAACAATTCTAGGCTTCTTGACCACAACAAATTGTGTGTCTTCCTTCTTCTTAACCTCATTAAGAAGTTCCTTCCCACTCATGAGAAGTACAATGTTGCTCACCTTTGGTTTTACTTCTTTATCCTTAATCAGAAACAACATGTGAGTTCTCCCATTCTTCTGCAAGGTGTATGTGTTCTTTCTCCCATCATGAACCACATTCCTGTCATATTGCCATGGTCTACCCAACAATATATGAAAAACATCCATGGGAATGACATCACATAATATTTCATCTTTATATCCCCCTATTTTAAATTCAACTAAACATTGTTTAGTGACATTTACCTGATGTCCTTTTTGTAGCCACAAAACTCTGTATGGGCTCAGATGTACGATAGTCTCCAGCTCCAACTTTTCTACCATCTCTATAGAAATGAGATTGTTTGTGCTGCCACTATCCACGATGACTTTGCATACCCTGTCTTTGGTCTTGCAAGCAGTCCAAAATAGATTGTTCCTTTGGGCTGGGTTCTCTGCCTCCTTTTCTAGCGTTAAGAGAACTTTCCTCATCATCAAGGATCTTCCACCCTCAACATCTTCTACCTCAACATTCCGTCCTTGTGCTTCGGCAATGTGAGTCTCACCACCTTCTTTCTTATTATATGGACACTCATAATATTTATGTCCATTTTTCCCATAGAAAAAACATTTTACTTCACCTCCTCTGCCTCTTCCTCTTCCTCTAGCTCGAGGAAAAGTATTTCTATTAGCATACTGCCCTCTTTGTGAGCTTCCTCCTATTTCATGCTGAGTTTGAGGTTTCTTCCCCTCTTCTTGAGGTCTCTGTGTTCTGTCTTGGACAATTGGTTTGCCTCTGGCTTGATTTTTTCCTCGGCCTCTTTGACCTTGCTTTCGGCTCAACTTCTCTTCAACTTTCAGAGCCATCTGATAAGAATCTTCTACATTTATAATGATCATCATGCTCATCTCATCTTGGATGTCATATCACAGACCATTCATGTATCTAGCCACCTTTTCATCATCAATTTCCCAATGACTTGCTCTGATGTTTAGCTTGTAGAACTCTTCAGTATATTCTTTCACTGACATAAGATTTTGTCTCAAATTCTGCATCCTCCGAAACAGAGTGATTTGATAATACTTGGGTATGAATTTGGCTTTCATATTTGCAACCATTCTATCCCAACTCTTGATTTTTTGCTTGCCTTTGCAATGTCTGTCAGCCTGCAGTTCTTCCCACCATAATGCTGCATGCCCTTTAAGTCTTGTGATAGCGTGCTTGACCTTCTTGTCTTCCCCGACATCCTCATAGTCAAAATATTTATCCAAAGATCTAATCCAGTCTAGAAGCTCTTCAACATCCAAGTTTCCTTCATATACTGGAATGTCCATTTTTGCTTTGGCACCTATCCTTGCAATAGCCCTGAATAGGAATTCATCTGTGGCATCCTCGACTGCAACTTCTTCTCCGTGTCCAGCTTCATTTTCACTGTCAGTGTCACTGATATCCCCAGTGTCGACTGTGTGCCTCTGTACTGTCTCCATGGCATCAAGCCTGGCACGTAGTTCGCACATTTCCATTTCCACTGTTGGATCAGGCATTGGTCTATCTCTTCTTCTCGACGGCATGGCTGAGAAATATTCTTCCTTTCTCTGCTACAAAAAGAAAATAAATTTTTCTGTGCTCTGATACCACTTTGGTACAGACCCCCCCCAAACCCTCAGGTCGAGGTCCGCGTAGGATCATTCTAATCTGTCCTTGAGTCTGATTGACTCTTCGTGTTCCCCACAGGGACACACACACACATACAATAGTGTCCCTCCATAGGTCTTTATGAGTGTGCCCACATGATCAAACACCAGGCGTCACCCAAGTCTCCTTGACCACAACAAAGTCACGCCTTCCTAATTCAAGCTTTCGGGTTTCACGATATCGTGATTTTTGTTGTCGCGTTTCTGGCTCCTGAACCGGCCGAAACCCAAAATACCGATTCTCCAAAATGTATTTAGCAAAGGTTGGATTCTCACAGAACCTTTCTCCAATTCAGAATTTCAGACTTCACGATTTCACGAATCCTGATGCGAGACTTCTGGCTCTCCAACCTACGAAACCCTGAAACAGTCAACGAAGCTTGACTCCATTTGGCAACAAGTGCGCCACCTCTCTTCTCCACTATCCTATGTCTTTGACACAGATCCTTGACACCTGTCACTCTTCCTAGCTTTCAGGACTCTCGCACCCAAAGTGCCGCCTCCTCCGTTTCTCAATACTCAAAGTGCCGAAATCCCGAACTCTACGCCAATTCCTATCGCAACTCACGATTTCAGGACTTTCATTTCCACTACGCTCTGGTGCTCGTTGTCAGGGTCCCCCAAATGATGAAATGATCTGATGACTTGTTTAAAGCGTGGTCAATGGTCCATGTTGATTCTTACCTCCTGAAGGGTGGATTCATCCAATGCTTATCCTTCTTCCAGCTTCACTGGAATCCCACGGTCCTCATGACTTCGCGAATTCTCCACAGAGAATTTCGATCGCTCATTGCTCCTGGATAACTTCTGTGAAATAAACCAAGGTTCTTCTTTCTGAACTTTACTTATACTGGATGAATTCGACCCTCGTCTCCCTTTGAAGTAGTTCAACCTTCATCCTCCTTTGAACACTTCGATGGAATTAACCCTCCTGATCTTTCCTTGGCCATTTCGAGCCTTGAAAGAACTCTTGCATGCACTCCTTGTGGAAATCAACCAAATACTTATGGGTATTTGACTCTTTCGACTCTGTGCACTTGGAAAAAACAATCCTTCAACTCTCCCCTTGGTTTGTAAGTTCAAAGCTTTCAACCAGCCTACGCACACCTTGCACGGCTTCTATGCTTCACTTGCACTTCTATTGGAATGAGAACAACGATATCCCTCCTGAGCTTTTCTGAGACGCGACTCAGAACTTTGTCAACACACACCTTGTGGACGCTTCACTGCACTCCTTCCAGGAACTCTCACTGAGGAAGAGAAACAATTGAAACTCATTCTCTTTCTCTCTCAGACTTCAAACATTCAATATGAAATCAAACATACACACAGTATTAAAGCAAATGCATAACCAAAGAAAATAAACCACTGTAAGCATACCATTCACCATGTATAAACAAAAAACATCATAACACCATGAAATATGATTCAAAGCTTCATATATTAATTCAAATCTCCTGTACATGGATTTTTCTCTACAGCTCTCTGCTACAGCTCTATGCTCATGATACAACTAACTAATGATACAAAGGCGAGGGTGTCTATATCCGTTTTCCCTCCTGCTCCTAAAACTGTCTAATCTATCATTCAAATCTACCTACTTTCATTAACTATACATAAATGCCTTAATGTTTTACAGATGAGAGCAATCGCTCAAGATCTGTTTACAACCTCCAAGATATAAATGCAAGTACGCCATCTTTCTAACTATTACATTAATATCCACTCCCTTAAAATTTCAAAACATTTCAAAACGTGAAAAATGCGTGGTTCGCTTTCTAGCTGTCCTTCGCCTTCATGCTCGCTTGACTGCTTACGATGCTCCTGCATTAGAAATTATAGATTTTCTTACATTGCTTTAAATTTACACTTGTTTTCTTTAATTTGTAATTTTGCTTTAGATTTCCACTTATTTATCTTTATTTTTTAGAATTTTTGGTTGATATTGCACTGATGGAAGTTTACATTTGTTGAATTTTTCTTTTAAATGATGTCCATGAATATCATGTACACCTAGAAAATCCTTGTAAACTTCCTATGTTCTACATCATCATGATAAAAAAATAGGGGGGGGGGAAGCTATGAATTATAAGGATTTCCAAGATTATTAGAGCACTGGTGGACTTGGAACATTCCAAGTGACTAAAAACTTGATGAATTTAAAAATCAAGAAGGTAGTTAATGAGTTATTTGGCTAAAGGGTTCCATCCACTGATGATAAAATCAATGAACCATAACGAAAGGTGACAAGTCGAACATTTAGGGCTAAATAAATTAAGGGAATATTATTATCACTCAGACATGGTGAATCGATAAACTTATCACTAAAACAAAAATCATACCCACCTACTTATAAGGGTTCATTTCCCCCCCATCAAGTGTATGATAAAGAAAGATTTATGGGTAAATTATTAGGAATGAAAATTCAAATAATCACAGGGAAATGTAAATATATCCACCATGACTATGGATGCTCATTAGAAACAGAGTAATTCCTATGGCGTTGGGGTGATTCCATTAGGGTTATGGGTGCTCATAGGTAGTGGAGAAACACAACATGGATATGAAAATACCTATATGTAGAAATATTTAGCCCTATATATAAACAAGCCATGAGACTATGCCTCTAGATTTAATCATTATATCATACTTAAAGGTAATGAATTTCAATAGTTTCTCCCTTTAGTTCAACTAGTGAGTTATTGTAATTTGATGATTAGACTAAACGGGGATTCTCTCACACCAAAGAGATTTACAAGGAACAATGAATTATAAACAATGTAACCTTTACTCACTATAGAATATATTCTTTCCATATCCTATGTTATGTAGCCTTAATAGTACATTACAAATATTCATGGGTTTGTACATAGTGTCACCATTTTTTGAGGGTTAAACAAACCCCATGTTTTTTCTTGTCAATGTTTAGCGTCTTTCTTTACACCTTCATGTTGATGCTTGATCAATTAATGTTTTCATGTTGATATGATTCAACATTTTGTAGATATGATAAATAATCAATTGCTTGATCTTTTCCTAAGAACTTCAATTCACTCATGCATATCCTCTTGGGGTTTTCTTCAGGTGAAACAAATTTATATTTGAGTTGATGATTTTTGTAGCCAGGAAGACAATCACTCGAGAATCCCATTATATGATTAAATGATTTATATTTAAGCTAGTGTCCAGTTGGATTCCCCTTATGAGGCCCCATATCTCATTTGAATTATTAGTGTCATGGCCTAAATGCCCTGCTAGGATGTGAGTTATTTTCCCCGTGCAATTTCAAATAACTACTCCAAACCCTGCTGGACCCGTATTACCTTTTGAAGCTCCATCCAAATTCATTTTAACAAATTCGGGAGGGGGGAATTTCCAAGTAGAGGGGAGGAGGGATTCCAGTGGATTTTATGATGGTATGCAATTTTTTTTCTTTTTTAAAAGCCTATAGTCCTCATCTATATAGCGAAGAACAATTGTGGCAAATATAACATTCTCGTGGAAACACAAATTTTTAATTTGATTTTTTCCATGAAAATCTGTCGCTATAACGAAGAACAATCGTGGAAAATACAAAATTCTCATGGCAACAAAACTTTTCATTTGTGTTTTTCCATGAACATCCCTTTATATAGCGACGGAAGATGATGGAAAACATAGCTTTCTCGTGGCAACAAAAAAATTTCATTTGTGTTTTTCCATGAACATCCGTCTATATAACGACGAAAGATCATGGAAAATATAACATTCTCGTGGCAACAAAAACTTTTCATTTGTTTTTTTCCATGAAAATTTGTCTATATAGCGACAAAATATCGTGGCAAATATAACATTCTTGTGGCAACGAAAATTTTTCATTTGTGTTTTTCCATGAACTTTCGTCTATATAGTGACGAAAAATTGTGGCCAATATAACATCCTCGGGGCAACAACAATTTTTCATTTGTGTTTTTCCATGAACATCTGTCTATATAGCTATGATAAGTCGTGGAAAATATAGCATTTTCGTGTCAACATAAAATTTGCATTTGTGTTTTTCCATGAACATCCGTCTATATAGCGATGATAAATCGTGGAAAATATAGAATTCTCATGGCAATATAAACTTTGCATTTGTGTTTTTCCACGAACATTTGTCTATATAGTGACGAAAAATCATGGCAAATATAGCATTTTCGTGGAAACAAAAATGAATGTTTGTCACTATATAGACTAATGTTTGTCGCTACATAGCCAAATGTTTGTAAAAAAAAAATTGTTGCAACAAATAATTATCCAACAAATGACATGTGGCAACCATATTATGTGGATATTTCCATGATGAGTTCTTGATCATCGATATAGCGATGAAAAAAGATCCACAAAAAATAAGGCCTGCTTTTGTGGCAAGTTCAATGAGGAGGTGTCGCAATAGCAATGAAAAAGCATGACAAATTTGGTCATATTTAGTAGTGAAATATGTGCTCATAATTGACATGCGAGCCTCGATGCTCCACCTGCTAAAGATAGAAATATTGACAAGTCTCTAGGAAAATGTCTAACAAACTCATAATTTCTCAAGGATCAATATTGTACGCTCAAAATCTTGATCTGACGCATGGAGCTCAACCTTTTAAAAATAGAAAGTACTTGCATGATCCTCGAAAAAATGTCATCAGTCTCAGAATCATTCAAGGACCAATATTGCATCCTCAAAACTGTCATATGAGTCTCCGGTCACAATCTCCTAAAAAGTAGGGCACCTGCTAAAAAAAAATCTCTCTCCAATCCAAGTGAAACTATGCTAGCTCTATGTATGAAACAAAAATAACGACAAACCAATATTGTACTTGTCTTTGAACGAAACCAACATTTGGCTCACACAAGTGCTCAACCTGGGTAAATCTATGAATGCTAGAAGCAAAGGGAATATGCTGGCTCTTAACCCTCTGGATTTTCAAGGGTGAAAATCCAAGGGTTAACAACTCGACAATGACATCAATTCAAGCCCATAATATCCACAAAGGCATCCATCCTAGGAACTTGAACTTATGACCTCCTGCTTGTAATTCAGAGCACTCATCCACTCAAGCTAATCTATCGGGGAATATGTGTGTGTGTGTGAATTATTATTATTTCATTACATTATTTTATTACATTAAATTTGTTATTACTATATCTTAGTTTTGTATAACATATGATGAAGTTAGTGTTAGGGACATGGGATGGACGTTACAATCTTTTTAATATTGGGTTACAAAATGAACTCATCTTCTCTTGGTGAAAAAACCCATAATGACTAACATGTAGATTAACAAATGCAAAAAAGTTAATGAATAGATTTGAACCTTATATTTTTATTCGCCTATTTCAAACTGGTTATTACAATCTTTGGTAACTATGCCCATTTTGAATATAGACACCTATTCATGTAATAAGTTATTTGAATGGCGATTTGTCTCCACGACATTGGAGTATAACTAATTGAGACCCATTTGCTGGGTTTAAAATCTTGATTATGGGAATATGGTATTTCAGTGTCAGTTTTGTCAACAAACAAGACTTCTCTAACTTTCATGTCCTCATGCACATTCCACTTCAACAAAAAAAAAGGACATAAACCTATATAGAAAATGTAGAGGACTATAATAACATAGCTCAAAACTCTATATCTCTAGAGATGGATCACACTATTGGTATAGAATTGGTGAATGAGGAAAAAGAAGATGACACAAATTCCCTGTAGAGGGTAGTTGAAAATGAATCCCCTTAAGGGGGGATGAAGAGAATACATATGAATATAAAAATTATAACACTACAAGGAGAACACTTTCTTGTGGAGGTTTTTATAGAACCTCCTCAAAAAAATTATCCCTTAGCTATTTATAGTGGTGGTAGTTAGCAGAGGCGGGCGACCAGAGGTTTTTGCATAGATTTTTTTTCGGTGTGCCTTTAAGGTATATACCCACCGGTGCGCAATTAAAATATACCACATTGATGCTTAAATGTTAAAACACACTGTCATTGTTCATAGATGAGGTTGTTAGTGGAGGTGGGCGACCAAAGGTTTTTTTCGGTGTGCCTTTAAAATATATACGTGCCAGTGCGTTCACGAACAATAAAGCATTGGTACATTGATTTTCTAAAGCCCATCCATAATTTATAATAAAAAATACATGCACCAAATAAATCACAACGGTTCCATTGAACATTACACACCAATGTGCCTCACTGTCATCAGGTGCACCATGATAGGGTAAATAAAATTTTTTTACCAAATCAATTTTCATTGTTACAGTGCATCCTCTACTTCCAAACACTCAAGCAAGCATCAATGTTCACCTTCCTTCCTAATACACCCTGTTTTCAGTGCTCTAAATCAACTTGGATAGCTCCATTGGTAGATTTCACACATTTATTGATGCAGGAGCATCACTCCAAGTCATCAAGCGCCAGCACACCCAACACATGTTCAATGGAGAGGAGAGGCGCAATCCTCTCACTTTCAAATTTCAAATTTGAAATTAATGTATTAAATGTTTGTAAGACTGGTAGAGCCGAAGCCATGCCTTCGAGCATGTTCTAGTTGGTGTCCCCTTAATGGATGATAGGTTTATGGGGATTTAGATCCAATTCGGATTAGATGGCGCATTCAATGTAATTCATTGTAATTAATGAGAGTTGGTGAGGATGGAGGGAAGTGCTCGAGGAGCCCCCTTTTGTAAAGAGATCTTCTTTTTGTTTTTTAGGTTATGCAGAGAAGAACAAAAAGAATATAGGGAGAAGAGAGGAAGCCGTGACTCTGTTGCAGTCCGAGCTCACATTGTAAAGAGGCATTTCATATTAATACAATCATAGTAGTTTTTCCTGCATGTTGTTTTTCATGTGTTTGTGAGTTCATGAATGAATGTCTTTATGTGTTAATGATATGTTGTAGATGTATGTTAGATGTGCATTTGCAGGGATAGATAGATTTTCCTATCTGAGAGTTCTTTGATTTCAAGTTTGGATTCTTTGTGGTTTCATGCAAGAGTGCATGACAGAGTACTGTGGTCTCTGAAAACCAGTGCAAGAGTGCACTTCTGAATTCTGCAGAATATCAGACAAAGACGTGCCAGGAGGGCACACTAGCTAAAGTCATTGACTCAAGGAGGAAGCCTCAAGGTTGCTGAACACCTTGAAGGAGAAACTATGTAGAGGAGAGCACAGAGAGGAGAAGCATAATTGTTGAGAATTTTGTAAAGGCTCTGCCAGGAGGGCATTGAGAAAATGCACAGGATGCATTGAGGAGAACTCTATTTCGAGTTCGGTGAGAAGAAAGAGACACTGAGGATTCTGGAGAACTCTGCTAGGTGAGCATTGAGCAAGTGCATAGAGTACACAGAAGAATTCTATTTCGTGTTCAGAGAGAAAACATAATCACTAAGGATTCCATGGAAGCTCTTCCAGGAGGGCATTGAGCAGTTGCATAGAGTGCACATAAGGACTCTTTTCGAGTTTTGTCGGGAAGATAAGTGTCAAGGAGAGACACTCACAGAGTTACTGAATACTCTATTAATCTCACCAAGGAGGGCTTGAGAAGAAGGTCTTCAAAAGGACACCAGATTTCCCTTTGAGGACATAGAAGGGTGAGTCCCCTAGAGGCTCGGGTAAATAAAGCTCAGGAAGGATAGTGCCTTAGTGCACCGATTAACAACAGAGTGAGAAGAAGGTTGAGAAACCCTTTGAGGTTTCACAATAAAAAAATATCAGGAGGGATAGCGTTCCTATAATGGAGGCAATATCCAAAGGATTTGAGCTCGCAGAGGAAGCAAAGGTCGAGGCCTTTGAAACTTCAGAAAATCTCCCAAGGGGAAGGAGGAAGTTCTCAAGCTCAGGAGGGAGCGCAGCTACCGTTAGATCAACTAGAGAGATGAGATCTGGACTGTCAAGTTTCATGTCCAGACAACAAGAGGAGAGATGGCAAAAGATTAGATTTGGGTCGTCAGATCTAGCGTCGATATCCGACTACCGTTGGATCGAGCGAAGATGCATGGAGTCTAATCTCTGGAAGCCGCACAAAAGAGAAGAAATGGATGGTGGAGACGCTTCGTGGAGAAGTGAGAAATCTCGTAGGCTGTTAGATCTCGCAGATCTATGAGGAAGTTAAGGCTGAGTGTCTTTTAGCATTTAGGAGCCGTTGATCCCCCTTTGGAGTGGAATTTCGACATTTCAATATTTCGGGGTTCGACATTTTGGCAATTCTGATGACAAGGAGCCAGGGCATTTTGCGTTGAAAACCCCAAAGTCATGAAACACAATGTGTCTTTGGAGTAGGGCCATGGTCACAGAGGAAGTAGTCACATGAACCAAGATTTGGTCAGGGGAAAATTGTCGTTGAGCCCATTTCGACATTTCGAGGTTCGGGAAGTAGAGAAGGCTGTGATTTTGGAATCAAGAGTTTCAAACTCTTGGTTCGTGAAATCTTGAAAGATCCAGAGCCATCAGATGGAGGAAGATCTCAGTTGTAGATCACATTGGAGGTGAGGCTTCAGGAATTCAAGAATCAGAGTTTCGAAAGGTAAGGAAACTCTCTGCTGTGGATTTTCGCGAGTTGCGAAATCTCGAAGAGCAAAAGGGAAAAATCTCGAAAGGTTGTGGGTCATCAATCCAGTTGGATCGTGATCATCGGTTCAAGAGGAATTTGGACCATTGATCTCTCAAGGGGGATATTTCGGCATTTCGGGGTCCAGGAGTTCGAAAGACCTAGAATTGTCTGCACCCGGAATCACAAAATCGTGAATTACGAAATCCTGAAAAGTGCACCGTGGTCATGGGTAGATTTTGACATTTCGGGGTCCGGGAGTTCGACAGACCTAGAATTGTTGCAGCCAAAATCACGAAATCGCAAATCAAAAAAACTTGAAAGAATTCAGAGGAATAGCACCAGGTCACAGGACTGGTCGTATGAAAAGTGACTTAAGGGAGGAGCTGTGGAGTTAGGCCCTATTTCAAGTTTCAACATTTCGAAAGACAAAGAACAAGAGGAATGCTTGCATCGTGATTCCCCGAATCGTGAAAATCCGGTAGCACTTTGACGTTAAGCAGGTGGTCATAGAGTGGTGGTCACGTGGACAAAGGCTAAGAGAGGACCCAAAGTCGTTAAGCCCTTTTCGGCAGTTCGGCGACCAGGAGTTGGAGGGACAAGGAGTTTGGGAGAGCTCGCATGCAGGAGTTCTGAAACCCTGAAACGCAAAAGGTGTGTTGGTTCAGAACAGAGAAGAGCGCTGAAAGCTGAGTGCGTGCATAGGTTTTCTCAAAGCCTGTGCTAGGGAATTAAAGGGACCTATGGATTCATTCAAGGGGTTCTAGCAGGAGTCCGAAGAACCATTTTGTCTTAGAAGAAGATCAATCTAGAGACCGGGAGGTCGTAGAACCCTGTTGAGGTAGGGGGACTGCGCCAAGTGGTATCAGAGCTTGATTTTGTTTATATATTGTAGGCAGAGGGAGCCAGAGGAAAAGGAAGATGGCTACTGAAGGCCATGGGTGTGGTCATAGGGAAGACTGCAAATAGAAGAAAAATCCAGAGATGGATCTGGAACTCCCTGAGGTGAGGGCAAGAATAGAGCAACTTGAATTGTGAATGCAACATGATGCAAAGACACATTGGGTATATGAATGGCCCATGAAGAGAAAGGTGAAGTGGTAAGTAAAGAAATTATTAGACAGAAGACAACAAAGGCTATTGAGGAGGTGGCTGAGGTATGTGAAAAGCCTCAGGGCCACAGAGGAGATGGTTCATGCCTGTGAACAAGAAGCTGGGAGAAATATCAGTGATGATGAAGAGGAGAGATCGAGCAGAGATCTCATAGACTGTCAAGTGGGTAGAGATGGAATTTCAAATTGCCAGGTGGGCAATAGAAAGAGATCAAGTGAAGGTCTCGTATACTGCCAGGAGGGCGGTGCTGAAAGTTCAAATTACCAAGAGGGCAATGAGATGGGATCAACTGATCTCATAGACTGCCAGGTTGGAAGAGAAAGATTAGAAAATCCATATTGCCAGGAGGGAAAGGGAGAGCAGATGAGGCCATGTGAGAGTATCATGAACTCAAAGGTGAGTTTGAATCAATGAGAGGAGTTGACAGAGAAGGAAGATCAGAAGAGCATTCTGATGATTGGAGGGATAAGAGTATTCATACCAAGCAGCTGAGTGGAGGTCGATGCACGGGATGAAGGTGCAATAGAGGAAGAAGAATAACCAACAGAAACTGTCACGAAAGAAGAATTGGGGTAGACATTTGGAGATACCCCAACAGAAGGAGAAGAAGATGAGCATTCGGAAGAATGGCTCAAATATTTCAGCCAGGTAGCTGAAACAAAGACACTTGCAGCAATGAAGCTGACAACAGAAGAAGAGCATAAATATAAGATGCTCACTCCATGGGAGAAGGAGTTAGAAATGCTGGAGGATTGGTTGAACCATCCAAAGCCAGTAGATGAATTCCATGAACAGATAGTCATGTAGATGTTAGCAGAAGAGAATTTAGAGGAATTGCTCAGAAATTTCAGCCACGGAGTCGAACAGATGATAACTACAGTGCCGAGGCATGCAACGAAAGATGAAGGAGAATTCTAGTTTGAGGAGTAGCTGGAGGAAGATGGAATTCAACCAGCACAAGGGAAAATGGCAGGAGATAATATGTTAGAGAAGGTGACTAAACAACAGATCAGTTAAGAAGATAAGACTACAGAGCTGAATTTTGTAGCAAGGTTGCAAGTTGAGGCCACAGAGGAAAAAGATAGTCTGGGGGATTGGGATGATCTACCCATTTGTAAAGAAGAAGTGCAATGGAGCATGATGCAAAAGGAAAGGCATCCATGGGAGCAGATGGATGAAGAGATTGAGAATATTAGAAGGCTGATGTCGAGGTCAGCAACGGAAACTGCCAGTGAGGAGGAGTTGAGCAGAGGAGAACTTGCGATAGAAGTAGGGAAACAGATGCAGCAGGAACAACGAAGCATTGGAGCAGATGGACAACTCCAGAGAACTGTTTGGGATGCAAGTGGATTTCAATAGCGGTGCTGGGAAGCTCATGAGAAGGAGTCATGTTTTTTGTAGCTAAGGAGTATGATGCAAGAGCATCACTCCACGTCATCAAGTGCCAGCACACCCAGCACGCGTTCAATGGAGTGGAGAGGCGCAACCCTCTCACTTTCAAATTTCAAATTTCAAATTAATGTATTAAATGTTTGTAAGGTTGGTAGAGCCAAATCCATGCCTTCGATCATGCTATAGTTGGTGTCACATTAATGGCTAACAGGTTTATGGGGATCTAGATCCAATTTGGATTAGATGGCCCATTCAATGTAATTCATTGTAATTAATGAGAGTTGGTGAGGATGGAGGGAAGTGCTCGAGGAGCCCCCTTTTGTAAAGAGATCTTTTTTTTTTTTAGGTTAGGCAGAGAAGAACAAAAAGAAGATATAGAGAAGAGAGGAATCCGTGACTCTGTTGCAGTCCGAGCTCACATTGTAAAGAGGCATTTCATATTAATACAATCATAGTAGTTTTTCCTGCATGTTGTTGTTCATGTGTTTGTGAGTTCATGAATGAATCTCTTTATGTGTTGATGATATGTTGTAGATGTATGTTAGATGTGCCAGGGATAGATAGACTTTCCTATCTGAGAGTTCTTTGATTTAAGGTTTGGATTCATTGTGGTTTCATGAAAGAGTGCATGACAGAGTACTGTAGTCTCTGAAAACCAGTGCAGGAGTGCACTTCTAAATTCTGCGGAATTTCAGACAAAGACGTGCCAGGAGGGAACACTAGCTAAGTCATTGACTCAAGGAGGAAGCCTCAAGGTTTCTGAACACCTTGAAGGAGAAACTGTGTAGAGGAGAGAACAGAGAGGAGAAGCAGAATTTTTGAGAATTCTGTAAAGGCTCTGCTAGGTGGGCATTGAGAAAATGCACAAGATGCATTGAGGAGAACTCTATTTTGAGTTCGGTGAGAAGACAGAGTCACTAAGGATTCTGGAGAACTCTAGTAGGTGAGAATTGAGCAAGTGCATAGAGTGCACAGAAGAATTCTATTTCGAGTTCAGAGAGAAAACATAATCACTAAGGATTATGTGGAAGCTCTTCACGGAGGGCATTGAGCAGTTGCGTAGAGTGCACATAAGTACTCTTTTCGAGCTCTTTTGGGAAGAGAAGTGTCAAGAAGAGACACTCATAGAGTTATTGAGTACTTTGTTAAGCTCAGCAAGGAGGGCTTGAGTAGAAGGTCGTCAGGAGGACACCGGATTTCCCTTTGAGGACATAGAAGGGAGAGTCCCCTAGAGGCTTGAGTAAATAAAGCTCAGGAAGGATAGTGCCTTAGCGCACCGATTAACAACAGAGCGAGAAGAAGGTTGAGAAACCCTTTGAGGTTTCACAGTCGACAAAACTCAAGAGGGATAATTCTCCTAGAATGTAGGCGATATCCAAAGGAATTGAGCTCGCAGAGGAAGCAAAGGTCGAGGACTTTGAAACTTCAGAAAATGTCCCAAGGGGAGGGAGGAAGTTCTTAAGCTCAGTAGGGAGCACAACTGCCATTAGATCAGCTGGAGAGACGAGATCTGGACCATTGAGTTTCACGTCCAGACAACAGGAGGAGAGAGCACAAAAGATTAGATTTGGGCCGTCAGATGATGCAGGAGCATTGCTCCAAGCTAGCTACGCGCCATCCAACTAACACATCAAAGCGTGCATTCAATGGAAGAAGAGAAGCACAACCCTCTTGTAAAGAGGCATTTCATATTAATACAATCATGGCAGTTTTTCTTGCATGTTGTTGTTCATGTGTTTGTGAGCTCATGAATGAATGTCTTTATGTGTTGATGATATGTTGTAGATGTATGTTAGATGTGTATTTGGAGGGATAGATAGATTTTCCTATCTGAGAGTTCTTTGATTTCAGGTTTGGATTCTTTGTGGTTTCATGCAACAATGCATGACAGAGTACTGCGGTCTCTGAAAACCAGTGCAGGAGTGCACTTCTGAATTCTGTGGAATTTCAGACAAAGACATGCCAGGAGGGCACACTAGATAAAGTCATTGACTCAAGGGGGAAGCCTCAAGGTTGCTGAACACCTTGAAGGAGAAACTGTGCAGGGGAGAGCACAGAAAGGATAAATAGAATTGTTGAGAATTCTATAAAGGCTTGGCCAAGAGGGCATTGAGAAAATGCACAAGATGCATTGAGGAGAACTCTATTTCGAGTTCAGAGAGAAAACAAAATCACTAAGGATTCTGTGGAAGCTCTTCGAGGAGAGCATTGAGCAGTTGCATAGAGTGCACAGAAGGACTCATTTCGAGTTCCGTTGGGAAGAGAAGTGTCAAGGAGAGACACTCACATAGTTACTGAATACTCTATTAAGTTTAGCAAGGAGGGCTTGAGAAGAAGGTCGTTAGGAGGACACCAAATTTCCCATTAAGGACACAGAAGGGCGAGTCCCCTAGAGGCTCGGGTAAATAAATCTCAGGAAGGATAGTGCCTTAGCACATTGAGTAACAACAGAGTGAGAAGAAGGTCGAGAAACCCTTTGAGGTTTCATAGTTGACAAAGCTCAAGAGGGATAGCATTCTTAGAACGTCGACAATATCCCAAGGAATTGAGCTCACAGAGGAAACAAAGGTCGAGGCCTTTGAAACTTAAAAAAATATTCCAAGGGGAGGGAGGAAGTTCTCAAGCTCAGGAGGGAGCACAACTGCCCATAGATCAGCTGGAGAGATGAGATATGGACCGTCGAGTTTCACGTCTAGACAATAGGAGGAGAGAGCTCAGAAGATTAGATTTGGGTCGTTAGATCTAGCGTCGATATTCAACAACCGTTGGATCAAGCGAAGACGCACATAGTTTAATCTCTAGAAGCCGAATAGAAGAGAAGAAACATACGGTGGAGATGCTTCGTGGAGAAGTACGAAATCCCGTAGGTCGTTATATCTCTCAGATCTGTGAGGAAGTTAAGGCTGAGTGTCTTTTATCATTCAGGAGCCGTTGATCCTCCCTTTGGAGTGGAATTTCAGCATTTCGACATTTCGGGGTTCAACATTTCAACAATTTTGATGATAAGGAGCCGGGGCACTTTGCGTTGAAAACCCCGAAGTCATGAAACGTGATGTGTCTTCGGAGTAGGACTGTGGTCACGGAGGAAGTAGTCACATGGACTGAGATTTGGTCAGGGACTAATCGTCATTGAGCCCATTTTGGCATTTCGGCATTTCGGGGTTTGGGAAGTAGAGGAGGCTGTGATTTTGGAATCGAGAGTTTCAAACTCCCAGTTGGTGAAATCCTGAAAGATACAGAGCCATCGGATCGAGGAAGATCTTCGCCATAGATCACATGGGAGGTGAGGCTTCGGGACCTCGGGAATCAGAGTTTCGAAAGGTAAGGAAACTCTCTGCTGTGGATTTTCACGAGTCACGAAAACTTGAAGAGTGAAAGGAAAAATTCCCGAAAGGTTGAGGGACAATAACAATTGGGCCCCAATCGGGTTTCAAGGTTTCAGGAGTCAAGAGGTAGAGTTGCATGGTCAACACAACTCCCGAAATCACGAAGAGATAAATGCCAAAAGGTGGGTCCCAAGTATGAGTCAGAGGATACATGCAACGGAAGTCAAAGGAGTGGTCAAGGTTTTGGGAAAAAGGTCAAAAGATTTTGAGCCGTCAATCTAGTTAGATCGTGGTCATCTGTTCCAGAAGGACCTGGGTTGTTGATCTCTTAGAAGAGAAATTTCGGCATTTCGTGGACCAGGGATTCAAAAAGGAAAGGAGGAATGCTTGCATCGCTATTCCCTGAATTGGGAAACCCCGAAAGCGTTCGAAGGATCTCCTACAAGAATTTGCGTATCGAAGTTCGGGGAATTGGAGTGACCAGTGGTTTGGGTCACTACATTTCAAACTCCCGGTAACTGAAATCTCGATACATCTAGGACCACTGGATCGAGGGAGGCTCATAGCCGTCGATCTCATCTAAGGGAGCGATTTCAGAATTCGAGGTTTGAAGAGTCAAAAGACTCAACTCTCTTGCATCGTTGAGTCACGAAATGTGAAAAACATCTCTTGGCTTGACCGGAGATCATATCTAGTGGTCATGTGGAGGTGAAGACTCAAGCCTAGTGCACATTGTGTAGGTGGGGTTTTTCAGAAGGACCTACAGATCAGATTCGTGGGGTTCCAGTGAGGGCCCGAAAGAACTATTTCAGTTCTGTGGATTCGAAGAAGAGCGTTCTTGCGCAGATCTTGGCCCGAGGGTCGGGGGTCTGTGTCATCGGATCTAGCATCGATATCCAACAATCGTTGGATTGAGAAAAGATGCACAGAGTCTAATCTCTGGAAGCCGCACAGAAGAGAAGAAACAAATGGTGGAGACGCTTCATGGAGAAGTGCGAAATCCTGTAGGCCATTAGATCTCATAGATCTTTGAGGAATTTAATGCTGAGTGTCTTTTAACATTGAAGAGCCATTGATCCCCCTTTGGAGTGGAATTTTGACATTTCGGCATTTCAGGGTTCGACATTTAGGCAATTTCGATGACAAGGAGCCGCGACATTTTGCGTTGAAAACCCCGAAGTTGTGAAACACGATGTGTCTTTGGAGTAGGGATGTGGTCATGGAGGAAGTAGTCACATGGACTGAGATTTGGTCAGGGGCAAATTGTAGTTGAGCCCATTTCAACATTTCGGGGTTTGGGAAGTAGAGAAGGCTATGATTTTGGAATCGAGAGTTTCAAACTCCCAGTTCATGAAATCCTGAAAGATCTAGAGCCATTGGATTGAGGAAGATCTCAATTATATATCACATGGGAGGTGAGGCTTCGGGAATTCGTGAATCAGAGTTTCGAAAGGTAAGGAAACTCTTTGCTGTGGATTTTCATGAGTCGTGAAATCTTGAAGAGCTAAAGGGAAAAATCCTGAAAGGTTGTGGGTCGTCGATCCAGTTGGATCGTGATCGTTGGTTCAAGAGGAATCTGGATGGTTGATCTCTCAAGGGGGAGATTTCAGCATTTCGGGGTCCGGGAGTTCGAAGGACCTAGAATCGTCTGCAGCCGGAATCGCGAAATCGTGAATTACAAAATCTCGAAAAGTGGACCGTGATCATGGGTAGATTTTGGCATTTTGGGGTCCGAGAGTTTGAAGGACCTAGAATCGTTGCTGCCAGAATCGCGAAATCATGAATCACGACAACCCGAAAGCATTTGAAGGAATAGCACCAGGTCACAGGACCGGTCGTATGAAAAGCAACTTAAGGGAGGATCTGTGGAGTTAGGCCCTATTTTTGGTTTCGACATTTTGAAAGACAAAGAACAAGAGGAATGCTTGCATCGCGATTCCCTGAATCGAGAAAAGCCGGTAGAGCTTTGACGTTAAGCACGTGGTCACAAAGTGGTGGTCACGTGGACGAAGGCTAAGAGAGGACCCATTGTTGTTAAGACCTTTTCGACGGTTCAATGATCGAGAGTTGGAGGGACAAGGAGCCTGGGAGATCTCACATGCAGGAGTCCTGAAACCTCGAAATGTAAAAGGTGTGTTGGTTCATAACAGAGAAGAGCGCTAAAAGTTGAGCACATGCATAGGTTTTCTCAAAGCCTGTGCCAGGGAATTAAAGGGACCTCTGGATTTATTAAAGGGGTTTCAACATAATTTTGAAGAGCCATTTCGGCTCAGAAGAAGATCGATCCAGAGACCGGGAGGTCGCAAAACCCTGCTGAGGTAGGGGGACTGCGCCAAGTGGTATCAAAGCTTGATTTTGTCTATATATTGTAGGTAGAGGGAGCTAGAGGAAAAGGAAGATAGAGTGTTGAAGCTCTGTGATGATTGTTGCAAGGTGCACAATAGTCAATAGACAGTCAGGAGGACTGTAGGAAAGGCATGAAGCACTCACGGTTGCAGAGTGACAGCAACAAGTTTTCTAGAAGGGCAGATAGGAACATGAAGATGGCTACTGAAGGCCATGGGCATGGTCATAGGGAAGACTGCAAGTAGAAGAAAAATCCAGAGATGGATCTGGAACTCACTGAGGTGAGGGAAAGAATAGAACAACTTACATTGCAAATGCAACAGGATGCAAAGACACATTGGATATATGAATGGCCCATGAAGAGAAAGGTGAAGTGGTTAGTATAGAAATTGTTGGCCAGAAGACAACAAAGGCTATTGAGGAGGTGGCTGGGGTATGTGAAAAGCCTCAGGGCCACAGAGAAGATGGTTCATGCCTGTGAACAAGAAGCTGGGAGAAATATCAGTGATGATGAAGAGGAGAGATCGAGCAGAGATCTCATAGACTGCCAAGTGGGCAGAGATGGACTTTCAAATTTCTAGGTGGGCAATCAAAAGAGATCAAGTGAAGGTATTGTATACTACTAGGAGGGTGGTGCTGAAAGTTCAAATTGCTAGGAAGGCACTGAGATGGGATCGAATGATCTCATAGACTGCCAAGTGGGAAGAGAAAGAGGAGAAACTCCATATTGCCAGAAGGGAAAGGGAGAGCAGATGAGGCCACGTGAGAGTCTCATGAACTCAGAGGTGAGTTTGAATCAATGAGAGGAGTTGACAGAGAAGGAAGATTAGAAGAGTGTTCTGATGATTGGAGGGATAAGAGTATTCATACCAAGCAGCCGAGTGGAGGCCGATGCATAGGATGAAGGTGCAACAGAGGAAGAAGAACAACCAACAGAAACTTTCATGAAAGAAGAATTGGGGCAGACATCAGGAGATACCCCAACAGAAGGAGAAGAAGATGAGCATTTAGAAGAATGGCTCAAAGATTTCAGCCAGGTAACTAAAACAAAAACACCTACAACACTGAAGCTGACAGCAGAAGAAGAGCATGAAGATAAGATGCTCACTCCATGGGAGAAGGAGTTAGAAATGCTGGAGGATTGGTTGAACAATCCATAGCCAGTAGATGAATTCCATGAGCAAATAGTCATGCAGATGTTAGCATAAGTGAATTCAGAGGAATTGCTCAGAAATTTCAGCCAGGGAGATGAACAAATGATAACTGCAATGCCGAGGCATGCAACAGAAGAAGAAGGAGAATTCTAGTCTGAGGAGTAGCTGGAGGAAGCTGGAATTCAACTAGCACAAGGGGAAATGGCAGAAGCTAATATGTCAGAGAAGGTGATTGAACAACAGATCAGTCAAGAAGATAAGACTGCAGAGATGAATTTTGCAGCAGGGTGGCAAGTTGAGGTCAGAGAGGAAGAAGATAGTCTGGGGGATCGGGATGATCTACCCATTTGTAAGGAAGAAGTGCAGTGGAGCACGCTGCAAAAGGAAAGGCATTCATGGGAGCAGCTAGACGAGGATATTGAGAAGATTAGAAGGCTAATGTCGAGGTCAGCAGTGGAAACTGCCAGTGAGGAGGAGCTGAGCAGAGGAGAACCTACCATAGCAGTAGTGAAACAGATGCAACAGCAACAACGAAGCAGTGGAGCAGATGGAAAACTCCAGAGAATTGTTTGGGATCCAGGTGGATTTCAACAACGATGCTGGGAAGCTCATGATTTTTGCAGCTGAGGAGTATGATGCATGAGCATCACTCCATGTCATCAAGCGCCAACACACCCAACACGCGTTCAATGGAGAGGATTGGTGCAACCCTCTCACTTTCAAATTTCAAACTTGAAATTAATGTATTAAATGTTTGTAAGACTAGTAGAGATGAAGCCATGCCTTCAAGCATGCTGTAGTTGGTGTCACCTTAATGGCTGACAGGTTTATGGGGATCTATATCCAATTCAGATTAGATGGCCCATTCAATGTAATTCATTGTAATTAATGAAAGTTGGTGAGGATGGAGGGAAGTGCTCGAGGAGCCCACTTTTGTAAAGAGATCTTATTTTTGTTTTTAAGGTTAGGCAGAGAAGGAAAAAAAGAAGATAGGGAGAAGAGAGGAATCCGTGACTCTGTTGCAGTCCGAGATCACATTGTAAAGAGGCATTTCATATTAATACAATCATAGCAGTTTTTCCTGCATGTTGTTGTTCATGTGTTTGTGAGTTCATGAATGAATCTCTTTATGTGTTGATGATATGTTGTAGATGTATGTTAGATGTGAATTTGCAGGGATAGATGGATTTTCCTATCTGAGAGTTCTTTGATTTCAGGTTTGGATTATTTTTGGTTTCATGCAAGAGCGCATGGCAGAGTACTGTGGTCTCTGAAAACCAGTGCAGGAGTGCACTTCTGAATTCTACAGAATTTCAGACAAAGACGAGCCAGGAGGGCGCACTAGCTAAAGTCATTGACTCAAGGAGGAAGCCTCAAGGTTGCTGAACACCTTGAAGGAGAAACTATGTAGAGGAGAGCATAGAGAGGAGAAGCAGAATTGTTGAGAATTATTTAAAGGCTCTACTAGGAGGGCATTGAGCAAATGCACAGGATGCATTGAGGAGAACTCTATTTTGAGTTCGGTGAGAAGACAGAGTCATTGAGGATTCTGGAGAAATATGCTAGGTGAGCATTGAGCAAGTGCATAGAGTGCACAAAAGAATTCTATTTTGAGTTCAGAGAGAAAACATAATCACTAAGGATTTTGTGGAAGCTCTTCCAGGAGGGCATTGAGCAGTTGCATAGAGTGCACAGAAAGACTCTTTTCGAGTTTTGTTGGGAAGAGAAGTGTCAAGAAGAGACACTCACAGAGTTACTGAATACTCTGTTAAGCTCAGCAAGGAGGGCTTGAGCAGAAGGTCGTCAGGAGGACACCATATTTCCCTTTGAGGACACAGAAGGGCGAGTCCCCTAGAGGCTCAGGTAAATAAAGCTAAAAAAGGATAGTGCCTTACCGCACTGATTAATAACAGAGTGAGAAGAAGTTGAGAAACCCTTTGAGGTATCACAGTCGACAAAGCTTAGGAGGGATAACATTCCTAGAACGTAGGCGATATCCAAAGGAATTGAGCTCACAGAGGAAGAAAAGGTCGAGGCCTTTGAAACTTCAGAAAATGTCCCAAGGGGAGGGAGGAAGTTCTCAAGCTCAGGAGGGAGCACAACTGCCGTTAGATTAGCTGTAGAGATGAGATATGGACCGTCAATTTTCACGTCCAGACAACAGGAGGAGAGAGCACAGAAGATTAGACTTGGGCCATCAGATGATGCAGGAGCATCGCTCCAAGCCAGCTATGCGCCATCCAACCAACACATCAAAGTGCACATTCAATGGAAGAAGAGAGGCGCAACCCTCTCGTTTTTCAAAATTTCAAAATTGTATTAAATGTTGTAAGGCTGGTAGAGTCAAAATCCATGCATGTGCACAGGATTTAGATAAAGTTTGCCTTAAATGGTTCTAAGGCTGAGATCTAGATTTGATTCAGACTAGACAACCATTCAATGTAATTGAATGTAATTTAATGAGAGTTGGTGAGATGGAGGGAAGAGCTCGATGAGCCCCTCTTTGTAAAAATATTTTCTTTGAATCTAGATTTAGTTCATGGAGAGTAGAACAGGGAATAGGGAGAAGAGAGGAAGCCGTGACTCTGTTGTAGTCCGAGCTCACATTGTAAAGAGGCATTTCATATTAATGCAATCATGGCAGTTGTTCTTGCATGTTGTTGTTCATGTGTTTGTGAGCTCATGAAAGGATGTCTTTATGTGTTGATGATATGTTGTAGATGTATGTTAGATGTGTATTTGCAGGGATAAATAGATTTTCCTATCTGAGAGTTATTTGATTTCAGGTTTGGATTCTTTGTGGTTTCATGCAAGAGTGCATGACAGAGTACTGCGGTCTCTGAAAACCAGTGCAGGAGTGCACTTCTGAATTCTGCGGAATTTCAGACAAAGATGTGCCAGGAGGGCACACTAGCTAAAGTCATTGACTCAAGGAGGAAGCCTCAAGGTTGCTGAACACCTTGAAGGAGAAATTGTGCAAGGGAGAGCACAAAAGGAGAAGTAGAATTGTTGAGAATTCTGTAAAGGCTCTACCAGGAGGGCATTGAGCAAATGCATAGGATGCATTGAGGAGAACTCTATTTCGAGCTCAGAGAGAAAACAAAATCACTAAGGATTCTATGGAAGCTCTTCCAGGAGGGCATTGAGGAGTTTCATAGAGTGCACAAAAGGACTCTTTTCGAGTTATGTTGGGAAGATAAGTGTCAAGGAGAGACACTCACAGAGTTGCTGAATACTCTGTTAAGCTCAGCAAGGAGGGTTTGAGCATAAGGTCGTTAGGAGGACACCATATTTCTTTTTAAGGACATAGAATGGCGAGTCCCCTAGAGGATCGAGTAAATAAAGCTTAGGAAGGATAGTGCCTTAGTGCACCGAGTAACAACAGAGTGAGAAGAAGGTTAAGAAACCCTTTGAGGTTTCATAGTTGACAAAGCTTAAGAGGGATAGTGTTCCTAGAATGCCGATGATATCCAAAGGAATTGAGCTCACAGAGGAAGCAAATGTTGAGGCCTTTCAAACTTTAGAATATCTCCCAAGGGGAGGGAGGAAGTTCTCAAGCTCAGGAGGGAGCACAACTGCCATTAGATCAGCTGGAGAGACGAGATCTGGACTGTTGAGTTTCACATCCAGACAATAGGAGAAGAGAGCTCAGAAGATTATATTTGGGCCGTCAGATCTAGCATCGATATCCAACAACCATTGGATTGAGCGAAGACGCACGGAGTTTAATCTCTAGAAGCTGCACAGAAGAGAAGAAATGGACGGTGGAGACGCTTTGTGGAGAAGTGAGAAATCCTGTAGGCTGTTAGATCTCGCAGATATGTGAGGAAGTTAAGCCTGAGTGTATTTTATCATTCAGGAGATGTTGATCCCCCTTTTGGTGTGGAATTTCTACATTTCGGCATTTTGACAATTTCGATGATTCCGAAGAGCCATTTCGGCTCAGAAGAAGATCGATCCAGAGACCGGGAGGTCGCAAAACCTTGCTGAGGTAGGGGGACTATGCCAAGTGGTATCAGAGCTTGATTTTGTCTATATATTGTAGGCAGAGGGAGCTAGAGGAAAAGGAAGACAGAGTGTTGAAACTCTGTGATGATTGTTGCAAGGTGCGCAACAGTCAGAAGGAATGTAGGAAAGGCTGGAAGCACTCACAGTTGCAGAGTGACAACAACAAGTTTGCAAGGAGGGAAGACAAGAACAGGAAGATGGCTACTGAAGTCCATGGACGCAATGGAAAGAAGAACCACCAGCAGTAGAGAAAAGATGAAATGGATAAAGAAATCGCTGAGGTGAGGGTGAGGATGGAAGATCTTGCACTGCGAGTGCAACAAAACACAAAGACACATTGGGTGTATGAATGGCCTCTGAGGAGGAAAGCAAAGTCACCAGTCAAGAAATTGTTGGCCAAAGGACAATGAAGGCTGTTAATAGGATGGATGAGGCATGCTGAACACCTAAGAGGTGAACAGGAAATGGTTCACATCTGTGAGCCAGAAGCTGGGAGAAATATCAACAATGATGAGGAGGAACGATCGCTGGAAGATCTCGTGAACTGCCAGGAAGGTAGTGAATAAATTTCAGGTTGCAATAAGAAGAGGTCACAGGATGATCTCAAAGACTGCCAGGAGGGTAGAACAAAAAATTTAGGTTGTCAGGAGGGCAATGAGATGAGATCACTGAAGGATCTCACAGACTGCCAGGAGGGAAGAGAGGAAATCCCATATTTCCAGGTGGGCAAGGGAGAGAAGATGAGACTATCTGAAAGTCTCATGAACTCAGGGATGAGTTAGGTTCAGCGAGAGGAGCTGATAGAGAAGGATCAGATAGACTTTCTGATCATTAGAGGAATTGAGATATTCTACTACTTAGCCCAGTTGAGGTGAGAGCTTGTGTTGGAGAGGCAGCAACAACGAAAGAATAGACAACTGTGACTATCAAAGACATGGAACAAATGTCAGAAGTTGCCCAAGGAGAAGAAGAGGAGCACACAGTTGACATGCTCACTCCTTGGGAGAAGGAGCTAGAAATGTTAGAGGATTGGCTGAACAATCCAGAACCAGTAGATGACTGCCGAGAGCAGACAATCATGTAGATGTTAGTAGAGGAGAATTCCGAGGAATTGCTCGAAAATTTCAGCTAGGGAGCTGAACAGTTGATGATGACTGTAATGCTAAGGCATGCAACAATAGATGAAGGAAAATTCCAGTTTAAGGAGCAGCTGGAGGAAGATGGAATTCAACCAGTGCAAGGGGAAATGGAAGAAGAAAGTCTATCAGAGAAGGTGACTGAACAACAGGTCAGTCAAGAAGATACGATTGCATAGATAAATTTTGCAGTAGGGTGGAAAGTTGAGGCCACAGAGGAAGAATATGGCATGGGAGATCTAGTTGATCTACCCATTTGCAGAGAAGAAGTGTAGTGGAGTAGGCTGCAAAACAAGATCCAGCCATGGGAATAGCTGGATGAGGAGATTGAGGAGATTAGAAGGTTGATGTTGAGGTCAGCATCATAAACTGCCAGTGAGGAGGAGCTGAGCAGAGGAGAGCCTGTCATAGCAGCAGGGCACCAGATGCAGTAGCAACAACGAAGCAGTGGTGCAGATGGACAACTCCAAAGAACTGTTTGGGATCCAGGTGGATTTCAACAATGGTGCTAAAAAGCTCATGAGCAGGAGCTCATAATTTTCATAGTATAGGAGTATGATGTAGCTGCATCGCTCCAAGCCATCTACGTGCCATCTAACCAACACATCAAAGCACACATTCAATGGAAGAAGAGAGGCACAACCCTCTCGTTTTTCAAAATTTCAAAATTGTATTAAATGTTGTAAGGCTGGTAGAGCCAAAATCCATGCATGTGCGTAGGCTTTAGATAAATTTTTCCTTAAATGGTTGTAAGGCTGAGATCTAGATCTGATTTGGACTAGATAGCCATTCAATCTAATTAAATGTAATTTAATGAGAGTTGGTGATATGGAGGGAAGAGCTCGAGGAGCCCCTCTTTGTAAATTTTTTTTTTTTGAATCTAGATTTAGTTCAGGGAGAGTAGAACAGAGAATATGGAGAAGAGAGGAAGCCGTGACTCTATTGTAGTCCGAGCTCACATTGTAAAGAGCCATTTAATATTAATACAATCATGGTAGTTTTTCCTGCATGCTGTTGTTTATGTGTTTGTGAGCTCATGAATGAATGTCTTTATGTGTTGATGATATGTGGTACATGTATGTTAGATGTGTATTTGCAGGGATAGATAGATTTTCCTATCTAAGAGTTCTTTGATTTCAATTTTGGATTCTTTGTGGTTTCATGCAAGAGTGCATGACAGAGTACTACGGTCTCTGAAAACTAGTGCAGGAGTGCACTTCTGAATTCTGCGGAATTTCAGACAAAGACGTGCCAGGAGGGTGCACTAGCTAAAGTCATTGACTCAAGGAGGAAGCCTCATGGTTGCTGAACACATTGAAGGAGAAATTGTGCAGGGGAGAGCACAAAAAGGAGAAGTAGAATTGTTGAGAATTCTGTAAGGCTCTGCCAGGAGGGTATTGAGAAGATGCATATGATGCATTGAGGAGAACTCTATTTCGAGTTCAGAGAGAAAACATAATCACTAAGGATTCCGTGGAAGCTCTTCCAGGAGGGCATTGAGCAGTTGCATAGATTTCACATAAGGACTCTTTTCAAGTTTGGTTGGGAAGAGAAGTATCAAGGAGAGACATTCACAGAGTTATTGAATACTCTGCTAAGATAAGCTAGGAGGGCTTGAGCAAAAGGTCGTCAAGAGGACACCAGATTTCCCTATAAGGACACAGAAGGGTGAGTCCCCTAGAGGCTCGGGTAAATGAAGCTCAGGAAGGATAGTGCCTTAGTGCACCGAGTAATAACAGAGTGAGAAGAAGGTTGAGAAACCCTTTGAGGTTTCACAATCGACAAATCTCAGGAGGGATAGCATTCCTAGAATGCCAGATATATCTAAAGGAATTGAGCTTGTAGAGGAAGCAAAGGTCGAGGCCTTTGAAACTTCAGAAAATCTTCTAAGGGGAGGGAGGAAGTTCTCAAGCTCAGGAGGGAGCACAACTGCCGTTAGATCAGCTGGAGAGATGAGATTTGGACTGTCGAGTTTCATGTCTAGACAATAGGAGGAGAGAGCTCAGAAGATTAGATTTGGGCCGTCAGATTTAGCATCGATATCCAAAAACAGTTGGATCGAACGAAGACACATAGAGTTTAATATGTAGAAGCTGCACAAAAGAGAAGAAATGGACAATGGAGACGCTTCGTGGAGAAGTACGAAATCCCGTAGGTCACTAGATCTCATAGATTTGTGAGGAAGTTAAGGTTGAGTGTATTTTATCATTCAAGAGTCGTTGATCCCCCCTTTGGAGTGGAATTTCGGCATTTTTGCATTTCGATAATTCCGATGACAAGGAGATGGGTCACTTTGCATTAAAAACCCCGAAGTCACGAAACACGACATGTCTTCAGAGTAGGACTTTGGTCACGAAGGAAGTAGTCACATGGACTGATATTTGGTCAGGGACTAATTGTCGTTGAGCCCATTTCGACATTTCGACATTTCGGGGTTCGAGAAGTAGAGGAGGTTGTGATTTTGGAATCGAGAGTTTCAAACTCTCAGTTCGTGAAATCCTGAAATATTCAGAGACGTCGGATCGAGGAAGATCTCAGCCATAGATCATGTGGGAGGTGAGGCTTTGATAATTAGAGAATCAGATTTTTGAAAGGTAAGGAAACTCTCTACTGTGGATTTTTGCGAGTCGCGAAATCCTGAAGAGCGAAAGGAATTTTTTTTGAAAGGTTGAGGGACAATAGCCATTTGGCCCCAATCGAGTTTCAAGGTTTCAGGACTCAAGAGATAGATTTGCATGGTCAACACAAATCTCAAAATCACGAAGAGAGAAATTTCGAAAGGTGGGTCCCAAGTATCAGTCAGAGGATATGTGCGACAAAAGTCAAAGGAGTGGTCAAGGTTTCAGGAAAAAACTCAAAAGATTTTGAGCCGTTGATATAGTTAGATCATGGTCGTCAGTTCTAGAAGGACTTGGGCCATTCATCTCTCAGCAGAGAAATTTTGGCATTTCGTGGACCGGGGATTCGAAAAGGAAAGGAGGAATGCTTGCATCATGATTCCCCGAATCACGAAACCCTGAAAGCGTTCGAAGGATATCCTACAAGAATTCACGTATTGGAGTTTGGGGAATTGAAGTGACTAGTGGTTTGGGTCACTTCATTTCAAACTCCCAGTTACCAAAATCCCGATACAGCTAGGACCGTTGGATTGAGGGAGGCTCATAGTCGTCGATCTTGTCTAAGGGAGCGATTTCAGAATTCGAGGTTTGAAGAGTCAAAAGACTCGACTCTCTTACATCGTTGAGTCACGAAATGTGAAAATCATCTCTTGGCTTGGCCGAAGGTCATATCTGGTGGTTGTGTGGAGGTGAAGACTCACACCTAGTGCACGTTGTGCAGGTGGGGTTTTTCAAAAGAACCCATGGATCAGATTCGTGGGGTTCCAGTGAGGGCTCGAAAGGACTATTTCAGTTTTGTGGATTCGAAGAAGATCGATCCTGTGCAGATCTTGGCCCAAGGGTTAGGGGTATACGTCATCAGATCTAGCATCAATATCTAACAACCGTTGGATCGAGCGAAGACGCACATAATCTAATCTCTGGAAGCCGCAGAGAAGAGAAGAAATAGACAGTGGAGACGCTTCGTGGAGAAGTGTGAAATCCCGTAGGTTGTTAGATCTCACAGATCTGTGAGGAAGTTAAGGATGAGTGTCTTTTAGCATTCAGGAGATGTTGATCCCCCTTTGGAGTGGAATTTCGGCATTTCGGGGTTCGAAATTTTGGCAATTCCGATGACAAGGAGCCGCGACATTTTTCATTGAAAACCCTGAAGTCATGAAACATGACGTGTCTTTGGAGTAGGGTTGTGGTCAGGTGCAAATCATCGTTGATCCCATTTCGGCATTTTGACATTTTGGGGTTCGGGAAGTAGAGAAGACTGTGATTTTGGAATCGAGAGTTTCAAACTCCCAATTCGTGAAATCCTGAAAGATCCAGAGCCGTTGGATCGAGGAAGATCTCAGCCATAGATCACGTGGGATGTGAGGCTTCGGGAATTCTGGAATTGGAGTTTTGAAAGGTAAGGAAAATCTCTACTGTGGATTTTCGCGAGTCGCAAAATCCCAAAGAGCAAAAGGGAAAAATCTCGAAAGGTTGTGGGTCGTCGATCCAGTTGGATCGTGATCATCGATTCAAGAGGAATCTGGACCGTTGATCTCTCAAGGGGGATATTTCGGTATTTCGGGGTTTGGGAGTTCGAAGGACCTAGAATCGTCTGTAGCCAAAATCATGAAATCATGAATTACAAAATCCCAAAAAATGGACCATGGTCACAGGTAGATTTTGACATTTCGAGGTCCGGGAGTTCAAAGGACCTAGAATTGTTGCAGCCAGAATTGCGAAAACCCGAAAGCATTTGGAGGAATAGCACCAGGTCACAGGACCGGTCGTATGAAAAGTGACTTAAGGGAGGAGCTATGGAGTTAGGCCCTATTTTGGGTTTCGACATTTCGAAAGACAAAGAACAGGAGGAATGCTTGCATCGCGATTCCCTGAATCGTGAAAAGCCAGTAGCGCTTTGACATTAAGCATGTGGTCACAGAGTGGTGGTCACGTGGATGGAGGCTAAGAGAGGACCCAGAGTCGTTAATCCCTTTTCAGTGGTTCGACGACCGGGAGTTGGAGGGACAAGGAGCCTGGGAGAGCTTGCATGCAGGAGTCCCGAAATCCTGAAACGCGAAAGGTGTGTTGGTTCAGAACAGAGAAGAGTGCTGAAAGTTGAGCACGTGCATAGGTTTTCTCAAAGCCTGTGCCAGGGAATTAAAGGGACCTATGGATTCATTCAAGGGGTTCCAGTAGGAGTCCGAAGAGCCATTTCGGCTCAGAAGAAGATCGATCTAGAGACCGAGAGGTCGCAGAACCCTGCTGAGATAGGGGGACTGCGCCATTTATGAATTTTGGAAATTACCATGAATTTTCATTTCCTCACAATGATGAAATCATGCCTCTTTAGGACATAATAGGACAGGTAAATTATTTATTACCTTCCTATTTTCATTTTCATCCAATCAAATTTGAATTTAGCTTGAAATTTGTCATTTTTTTTCAATTTTTTTTCCAATTTCGCATGGTGTGCCTGAATGCTTCAGCTCGGCCTGAAGTGATGTGTATTGTGTTAAATTTACATATAGCACCGCCACCGGTGCATCTCATATATATGCACACACTGGTACCATTCAAGCAAGAGCACCACGAGAAGTTATAAAAACAAAGTGGTGCATCCTTCATAACTCCCCGCAACCGGTGCACAATTGGATTTGACCCATGATGGTACATGTCACTTAATTAACTGCACCACTAGCTTAACGATTTATTAAATTTAACATAGTGGTGCACCTAATTTAACCAATTTCACTGGGGCATACACGAAACATAAAGCATTGATGCGTCAATGTTCAAAAGAACCGCCATAATTTATAATAAAAAATACACACACCATATAAATTGCACTGGTGTCGTTGACCATTACACACCGGTGCACCTCTTTGTTATCATGTGAACCATAGTAAGGTAAATAAAAAAATAATTACCAAATCGATTTTCATTGTTACAGTGCATCCAATGCTTCCAAAATCTCAAGCAAGCATCAATGCTCACCGTCCTTCCTAAGAAGTCATGTTTCCAGTGCTCTACATTGACTTGGATAGATCCATTGGTAGATTCCACACATTTCCTAATTTTGGAAATTACCACAAATTTAAATTTATTCTCAAAAGTGAAACCATGCCTCCTCTAGAGAATGCCATGTAAATTGTTTACAACCTTCCTATTTTCATTTTCATCCAATCAAAATTTGAATTTAGCTTGAAATTTGACATTTTTTTCAACTTTTTTTCCAATTTCGTGTGGTGTGCCTGAACGCTTCGGCTCACCCCGATGTGGTGCATACTATGTTAAATTCATAGTGAGCACTTCCATTGGTGCATATCATATATATGTACGCACTGGTTTTGTTCAAGAAAGAGAACCATAATAAATGATAGAAACAAAGTGATGCATACTTCAGAATGCCCTGTAATTGGTGCATAATTGGATTCGATCTGTATCGATACATTTAAACACTACTAACTTAATGATTTATAAAATTTAATGTAGCGATGCAACCATTTTAACCCAATGCATCACTAATGTTTACAGAAATGCATCGGGACATATATTTTCTGACTTGGCATAGCAAATAATCTTATTGGACGCCTCGTTCCTGATGCTCTATCCTTTACAAATCATAATGTAACAAAACACTGATGCTCCACTATTATGGTGGTACCGATGCGTTAATAATAACACATCACACTTCTTTAGTTGCGATATTAAAATTTAACTTAGTGGTTCCCATTGGTCCAACAAATGCACTGGTGTTGTAAAGACAACAAAATCAGGGTGAATTTGTAATAACCAATTAGAGCGGTGTGACTTAGTAGACACACTCCTGTAAAACATGGAAGTGTGACAATAATTGTGGCGCACCGGTGCGTAAATGTTAAACGTATGCACTGTGACATGTTTTGAAAAAAAAACATCGTGGTTGATCTTCTGTAAGGCCTCATTAGCAGTGCGTTAGTAATACAATGCACCGCTAGACATCATGTTGATGCTCTGGTAGAACTATCGCACTGGTGCTTTCAATTTAACAAAGGGAACCATGAATTTGCGTGCCATAAATTTGGGTGTTGTGGTGCATCTTTGTAACGAAATGAACCGATGCTGTTAAAAGCATTGAACCAACGTGATTAAAATCATTGAGCCTGTGCAGAGCATCTAATGGGATGCACCGTAGGGTGGTGTTGTTTGTATGATATAGTGCACCGATGTTGGGGGATATGTTCTGTTTGTGGCACACCGGTTTCCTTTAAATATTTTTTTGAAAAAAAAAAACAATTTTGGATTTTTTAAATACATGTCATTTATATATGTATTTGTTTTATAATTTCAATTTATTTTTTCTATATATATATGCCTAACAATATTTGTATGTGAGAGACGACGACGATGAGAGGAGGATGACCAGTAGAAACAACTCGAGACACACACATTTGTGCATGAGTGGGAGGGTAGGGAGAGGGATAGAGAGTTGTTCCCTCACCATCTTTCAAAATTGACACATGACCTTTTGATGGATATTGGCCTCCTGAAGTTTTATCATGGGGGTACATCCCTTAGGGGGAGCTCTTTGTTGTTACAAAATTTGATCCATCATTGGGATCATGTGAGATAAGGGTTCAAGGTCGATCACGATCCGTGGTATCATCCCACATAGGAGGATGTCTATTTCATCATTGGGTTGTCTAGGAGGGGGGAGTATTTCCCCATTTCCTGTGCCATTGCTTGGTGTTGCAGGAGAGACCCAACTAGCATATGTGTAGAGATATGTCAATACACATGTTCATTCGACTTTGGAGTTCCAGTGTCATGGTGGTCAGCTGCGGATATCTTCATTTGAGAGACAGGACGTTAGGTGCATGCGTATTATGCTCTCAGGACTGTCACAATATAGCTATAATGGGTAGAGCATTAGTCTCTCTATGTTTTATTATGTAGATATTTTATTGTAGACACCTCGATTGATTAAGTGGGCGTATGTTTTTTTGAGACAGTTTTTTCGTGCATTAGATCACTTTCACGTTTTTTGTTTGGGTTGAGATTCTCCCCATTCACGTCAGAGTTATATACACTATTTTTTGAGAGGGTTCATGCCACTTGGACAGAAGTACACTGCTTTATTTTTATTCCTACAATTGATGCGCATATGCGCATGTGGGGGTAGTTGCTGCCCAAGATGGGCCAATATGAGTTTTCCATTTCTTTTGTTGGTAGGGATGTATGTAATTTATTGGATAACAAGGAAAATCCTATCCTCGATATTGCATAGTACCTAAAATCCTATGTTTGGAGAGCATGTCCAAACATCCTATTTACAACAGAGGATCCAAAAAATGAGAGAGGTAATATTATCATTATGTTTTAATCAATCTATTTGCATATTTTTATGTCTTATTTAATGCACATGTAATTTATTGTAACATTTTGTTTCAATTATCTTATTATTATTAGATATTGGTTGTCAGATATTGACACATATGTTGGGAATGTGCCTCCCCAACGTGAGGTTGAGGTGATGGAGGAGGAAGAGGACCAACCTCGAGTAGTACAAAGAACCCACATGCCATGCAAGCTAGATATGATAGTCCAACTAGAGGTGGTGGATAAAATATGTCATGTCATGAGTAGTCACGGAGTGGTACCCACACCCGTTAAAGACATATTATGGGTATAGGATCTCTCTATTATATGGAGGAATTTGCTTTGTGTCATGATGATGTTGATGTGTCATATTGTTGGTTTTGTCAACCTCATCGAGACGTTGAGGGGTGCTTCTCATGATCCCACTACATCTAGTTCATCAACATAGCCATCCACATCCTCTACTCCACCACATGGTCCTCCTCTTCCTTCTAATTATCCTCCACATGAGTAGGCTGCACCATCTATCGATCCTCTTGCTTCCCCTTCACATGATTCTGGACCTACATCCATGTTTTATCCTCCTCCTCCTACTTCCCCTCCACATGTGTCTAAACTTGCATCCACCCCCTATCCTCCTCCTCCTCCACATGTGTCACCATATTCTACTGATTCTCCCCCTCCTACTCCACTTGTGTTTGTTGGACAACTGAGAGGGGCGGGGGATTGAATCAGTTGTTACTGTGCATAAACAATTATGCCCATTTTAAACTCTTTACAGAACACTCAATGACGATCACAATAATGTAGGGAAGTAAGCAATATAACATTCAACATCAATCACACACATGAAATATACAGAGACAGATATTTCCTGAGGAAACCTATAAAGGGAAAAACCTCTTCTTATTGATATGATAAGTAATCTTTATTTTCTGTACATTATCATTATTATGAGAACCAACTCCTTTTGAGGATACCACCTCTGTTTTATGATGCAGGAGCATCGCTCCACCTCAACAAATGTTCCAGCACGCCAATATGCAGATGTACAATGGAGAAAGGGAGAGGCATCAACCCTCCCATTTTTAAAATTTGAATATAATCCAATATGGATTTTTGCATGTTGTAAGGCTGATAAATGCCAGGCCATGCCTTTGTACAGGTAGTGGTTAGAGTTTTCTTAAATGGTTTCCTGTAGTAGGTCCAAATCATAGTCAGTTATGGACATTCATTTATGGAATGTAGACGTAGAATTATGGTGCTGTAACTAAGATAACGATAACACTAAGGCGGTGGTGAGGATAAGCTTGTAGAGCCCTCACTTTGTAATTAGGAGACTTGAGAGAGAGATATATCAGGGTAGAGAGGTCTTAGAAGAAGCAAAACTCAAGATAGAGTTAGAATAGGTGAAATAACTGAGACTATGTCGTAGTCCAATCTATGTACACATTTGTAAACAAACATTTATCTTAATACGAAGAAAAACAGTTTTTCTTGCACACAACATGTTTATGAATTATCTGTATTCTCTAAATGTTATCTCTGTGTTAATATGTTGTATATGTATGATAGGTTTCCTCTGCAGTTGGAAGATAAATTTCTTTATCTTTGGTTGAGTTTGAAGTATAATTCTGTGTTCCTTAGGATCTGCAAGGAGTGCAGAACAAAACATTTGAAGTTCTGTAGCCAGCACAAGGAAGGCACATCTGAACTCTGCAGAGTCAGGAAAGAACATGCCAGGAGGGTGCACTAGAGAGTGATAAGAACTCAAGGAAGAACCTTAAGGATACTAAATAACTTAGAGGGGAGACTGTGTAGAAGAAGTATAAAGAGGCAGAGTTACTGAGAACTCTATAGAGCTCTGTAAGGAAGAGCTCTGTGAGGTGTGCATCTGAGTTTGATGAAATCCACAAAACATAAGGAGTGTGTGGGAGATCGAAATCTTTGAGGAGATCAAGCTCAGAAGGAATAACGCAAGGAACGCATGGGTCACAGAATTATTCTAATTCCTAAATCTCAGGAGAGACAATGTCTTCAAAACATAGACGAGACCCAAGTAGTCGGGCTCGCAGAGGAACCAAGGGCCGAGGCCTTTGAAATGTTGGAAATATTCCAAGTTAGGGAGAAATTGAAAGCTCAGGAGGAGGAGCGTTGACAACCATTAGATTAGGCTGTAGAGGAAAATATCTGGACCGTCAAATCTCATGTCCAGACACTTAGAAGAGTGCGCAGAAGGAACCAGTTCTCAATCGTCATATCTGAGTGTGTGGACCAACAATGTTGGATCCAGAGGAATGGGCATGAGGTTTACACCCTTTGAAGGTGCACGAGAGAGTAGACTTTGCGAAGTCCCAAGTTCCAAAATCATCGGGACCGTCCATCGAAAGGGACATGTGGCGAGGGATCGACATTTTGCTGACTCATAGAAGGGAAATGTCAAAGGGGAGAATCGTAAGAACTCATGAGGCCTGAGTTCGTGATTTGATAGTGGTTGTTAGATCCAGAGGAGTGCAAGCCACTGATTTGGTGCTTCAAAATATCAACATTTTGGGAGTTGGGAGTGAGCGCGATTTGATCATAGCCGTCGATCGAAGGAATATTGTGGACCGTAGATATGGTCTTTCCAGGAGCTCAAAACTTGGGAAATCAGAGGTAAGAGTTCTGGGAACTCGCGAAATCTGAGTCATGATTTGATCTGAGCCGTCGGATTGAGGAGAGAATGGACCATTGATTGTCCAGGAAGATATCGAGAGTTCAGATATCAGGAGAAGGGAGGTGGGTGGTCATCCAACTTCGTGAAACATGAAGTCCCGATACACGAAGGGGGAAGCAAGACCTTCGAATCATAGGGATAGTGGGCCGTCGATATTGTTGGTATCCAATACAATGATGTAAATTAGAGTGTATTTGATTGTCAACCCGATGTTTGTAAGACTTAGAGACACATCCAAAATGTATGGACTTAGAGATAAATTTAGTTCTTTAAATGGAAATAATTCAAAAGCTAATCTAAGTGAGTATGAAAGAAATGCTAAGATTTTTTACAGAAGGTGTATTCATAGATCTCTTACCATTAATCAACAATCTAAAGTAAAAGCATTCAACTAATATTAAGCATTCAAATCAGTAAGCATTCAAACTAGTTTAGAGGCTTGCAAATGTCAGAAAGACTAAAACCTTTTACAAGAGATGCATTCTTTGCTTTCCCACATTCATCAGAAACATAACTGATTCTGAAATGAATTAAAACACAATAGAATTACCTACAACAAAATATAAACTCAACTAAAGCTCATACCAAAATTTACCTGAAAAAAATGAAAAAGGAGAAGTGTACTAGCTTGGCAAAGGGGGCCCTCCAGTGCTTCGCTTGTACACCTAGAGTTGTCTCAGTTAAGAAGGAACTTCCAGAAACATTAACATAATCATCTCATAAACTTCATCAAGAACAAAACACCAAACTGATCTCAAGGCTGAAAATTCAGAGTTTTCTTCATTAACATTAGATGTCATACTAGTCCATGTCTTGAAGCATTTATACAATAATTTTGAAACTAAAAATGCTAAGAAGTATCCTAAGATGATGATAAGATCCATAAAATATGATAGGAAGGTTGAATACCCCCTTTAGATCCATAAAATATGCACAAATCCCAAGAAAATCTAAAACTGTACATGACATTTTTTGCTGAAGTGGCCCTATTTGACCAGCATTGTCGGGGCACCTAGAAAGCTCAGATCTTGAACTTGATAGGTATTCATACATCCTTGTACATCAAGGATCATGAAACATGTCTCTGATTTCACCCAACTGTCCTAAAAGTACACGAACCTTGGAGAATTACGGGATTTAGTCAAATCCTGTAATTTCTCATAAATTTTTAATTTTAATGCTAAAAATTCAAAAATTCAATTCTTAAGCTGAGGAATGATAAATATACCTTGCATAGGATGTTTTATGGAAAATATGGAGTAAAATGAAGGCAAAATGGATGGTTTTGGAGAAAAAAGTGTGATTTGTGAAGTGAAAATAAGCATAAAATGCTACCCAACATCTCCCCCAAGAGGAAGACTTTGCATGTCCTCATGCACACAAAATGTTCTTGAACTCCTATCAATAGTATTCTGCCACCTCTGCTTCCTGCAATAATGTATCCACATTGGCTTGAGTTGTATGAAGAACTTTTAACCTCTGATATTTTGCCTTGTATGCTTTCTTTTGCTGAAACGATCTGTATTCTTGTTTGGAGATCAGATTATTTTGATTTTGAAGCTTCTTATTCCTCTTCTTCAGTTTTTCATTTTCTTCCTGAGTTTTATGGCTTTGAGTCCTCAACATTTCATTTTTTGTTTTCAAATATCTTTCCAGGACCTCTATTTCTTTGATGTTTTTCTTCATTTTTTTTAAATTTTCTTGCCTTTCTTATCAAGCCCTGATGTGGACCCACCGACCATTTCTTCTATTTGTTCTACTTTCTGTGATGATTGAGTTTCATCTTCCATTTCTTCAATTAATTTTTTCACCTCTTCTCTCATTTGCTCATATGTGGAAGTCTCTTGTTCTTCAAAATCATCATCTTCTAATGATTGTGATCTCCTTGCCTCTTTTTGTTTCTCCAAAGTCTAAATGTGTGCATACTGTGCTTGTTGTGTTTCATCATCACTTTATTTTATTTTTCCTTTTTGGACTTGTTGGCATTTTCTTGATTTCCTTTCATATGGTGAAAATCTTATCTTTTTCTTGGAATTCTTTCTCCATTTTCACCATACTTCTTTTTCTTCTCCTCCCCATAGGATGTTTTGAGCTTGTTGCCTTGGGGTGTTTCATTTCCTCCTCATCATCCGTCACAATCAAGTTCTATTCTTCTTCTATTTTCTCTTCCACTGTTTCAAAACCATTTCCAATGATAAACTGCTGCCATGACATGTTCTGTTTTTGTAGTTCATATGTGATGATCATTTTGATGAAGCCATAGTGGTATAAACTCTTTTCTATATTCCTCCCTTGTTTTTGAACATCCTTAGCCATCTTAGAAAGGATTTGCAGTAGAAAGTAGGGCATGCTAATCTCATACTCACTCTTTAAATGTTGCAACAATTTGATGTGATATAGGTAGACAATACTAAACCTTCCTTCACAAGTAATAAATTTCTGGATGAGATAGGTTAATTCATCCCAAGGATGAATCAACCAACTTCTTGGAATTCCTTTTTTCCAATTTACTTCTGCAACCCTAGATATGGATACAAAAGGTGCCCATGATTTGTCTTTAAAGTGTTTAGTTTTGAAGTATCTTTCTCCAATTTGAGGTAATCCAGTGATCTGTGCAATTACATCTTCATAAATTCTAATGGTGATGTTACCAACAGTGGCCCTTTCCCCATTAAATGAATAAGAAAACTCTAAAGCAACCTTCTCACAATATCCATCAAACTTCTCTGGTTCATACCTAGACACCATTCTTTCAATTTTTAAGAGAAAGACCCTGAAAAATATTTCATTGCTTATACAAAAAGGAGGTCTATCCTTGTCCAAAAAAATTCAATCCTATATATTCTTCAATAAATTGTTTTGATCTTTTCAAACTTCCAGACTCTATTTTAATTCAACTCTGTGAATGTTCTTTCAACAAGAATTTTCTGTTAACATAAAGAAAATCTCATCATTCCTTTAATTCCTAAAATGTTCTTTGTTTTTAACCATAAAGTTTTTGATGAAATGGCATACCTGACAATTCAATCTGCAATTTAAAACTTCTATGCCTTCTTGTTGAAACCCAGCTCTGTTTTTCTTTTTTAAAATTGACCTCTGTTATCAATGAATGGTTTCTGTTCTTAAAATGTTCCTCAGGAATTCAAAATTGGCACTTAACTTGACAAATTTTTAACATTGAATTCGAACTTACCTTTCCTTGGACGATTCCTACTTGGATTCATTCGCTTCTGCACAATTTATGCATTCACCTCCCACGTATTTCCTCAATGCCACGATTTTATCCACAAAGACGAAAATGGTGTATGTTGACAGTGAAATTGTCAACATACAGTTCGTTTTTTAGATGCTTATCAGTGAATTCGGGTTGGGATAGGCGTAGGAAGGAACAATTTGCTAGAAAATAGGGATTCTCGATTTGGTATGGCTTTGGAGTGGAGAAAAATGCATTAGTATGAGAATAAGGAATGCATTGGAGCGGGGAGGTAAAGTATAATGCAGGAATGCGTCAACAATTCAAATTTGGGGAGCGTCCAAGTGAAACAACAACATATGGAAAGAGGTGAAGCTACAACACTTTTTTAGGAAAAAGGAAAATGTTGTGGAGGAAATAAGCATTCTTAACAAGGGTATTATGGTTAAAAATGCATTTTTACAATCTCTCAAATGAGAATTCATTGTTGAAGATACCCTGTCATCATACCTCTTTCACTTTCTTTTCTTGCAATCATCACAGGAAATGGTTTCAAATGTGTTCACCTTATGACTTCACTTTGACTTATAAATCCCTTAATTCATTTCCTTTGAGTAACCATTCACCTTGTAGTTCTTAATGCATTCTCCTTATGAACCCTTCCTTAATTTTTAAGCAACAACAACTTATGTCTCCATAAAACAGAGCATTGTACAGTTGACATATTCAAAACAATGTGTTTGTATAATCAGTTTAATAACTTGTTTTGAAAATGTTTGTAAAGATTTTTAGGTTGGAATCCATAAAAATATTTACATGAATAACCTCCTTTCTAATCATGCTCTTGTTGTTTGATTTTGAAAACCTAATTTCTCCTTATAGCTCCCTTGGAGACCAAAATTGGTTTCTTTAAGTACTATTTTTGATGCTTTGAGGGTGTATGAGATGAAGTGATGAAGAGGTAGTGTAGGGAAAGGGAAAGATAGGTGTTTATCATTGCTAGCTTATGAAGAATTTTCCAAAATTTTAAAGCATTAAAAAGAAAAATTTATACTAACTTGTTTGTTGCTCATTGTGTTGGTGATGTTGTTTGGTTGAAGCTGGCTGGAATGTTGTTGCAATTCCTTACTTATGATGAATTTGATGAAGTTCTTGTTAGATTCCTTCGCTTAGTATCTTCCTCAGGTCCCTTTGCTATGATGAATTTGATATGCATTGTGTTTTTCTCAGGTTCCTTGCTGGATACACTTCTTCAGGTACCTCTGCTGGATGTACTTCTTTAGGTCCCTCTGTTGGATGTACTTCTTCAGGTACCTCTGCTGGAATATATGATTTTTGAAATGAATGCTGACATCTGTAGAAGGCTTGTAATGTCTACAAAAACTCATAAATTTATACCTTATCCCCCTCATCCTTATTTATTGACTTGTCCTCAAGTCTTTTACACAAAAAATTTCAAAAACTAATATGTACAAATGTAATCAAGAAAAAATCATGCTGTAAATGAAACTAGAAGGTGAAAAAAAATATTTTTGGAGAATTTTGATTGGCCAAGTTGACTTGGTTTTCCAATGAAATTTCGAGTTTATATTGTTCCAGTTGCCTGGGTTTTCCCAACTAAACTCCCTTTTTTTATGATTTTATTTATTTATATATATTTTTTCGTTTTGTTTTTACGAGGAATGTGAAGGAGACACATGATTGTGTTTGTCCAACACTTCCATCTCATGCTGTTGAGATATTTGTTGCAAAAAATATTCTTTGTTGACAGGATTATTGTAGAGCTTTAGCCTATGTCCATTGACTATGAATGAGCTTGCCTCATCATCTATTATCTATAGTTTCATTGAGCCATTGTCATATACCTCTGCAACCTCATATGGACCAAGCCAATGAGTTGTAAACTTAGCTTTGAAATTTTTGTATTTTGAGTCAAATAACAAAGCCCGGTCTCCCACTTTGAACTGTTTATTCTTGATGAACTTGTCATGCCAATGTGCTCTTTGTTGCTGTATCAAAATGTTGTGTTCTATTGCTGCCTGTCTCATCTCATCTAACTGATTCAATTGCATGATCCTTTCTTTTTGTGCTTCAGAAAGATCTATTCCTAAATCAGCTGCTAGTTTAAAACTATGAATTTGAAACTCTATAGGTAACAAAATTTGCTTACCATAGACTAGCTGATAAGGAGTGAACCCAATACTATTTTTCCAGGTGATTCTATATGCCCATAATGCTTCATTTAGCTTATCTAATGAACATTTTCTATGCATTTGGACTGTCTTGGTCATGATGGATTCCAATGTTTTATTAGTATATTCTACCTGGCCATTGGCTTGTGGATGATAGGGTGTGGACTTCCGATGCTTGATCTTGTACTTGTCTGCGATGTCTTGCACCAATTTAGAAGCAAATTGTGCTCCTTGATCTGTTACAATCTCTCGGGGTACTCCAAATCTGAGAAATATTTCTTCAAAGATAAAGTTGACCACTGATTGTTTTGTAGCTCTCACCAATGCTTTAGCTTCCACCCACTTTGTAACATAATCAGTACATACCAAGATGTACTGATTCCCTTTTGATGGTGGATTTATTGGACTGATGAAATCAAGAGCCCATTTTTCAAATGGCTCAATGTGAACTTGTGGCTTGAGTGACATCTCATCAGTTGGAAGTGGCTTTCCCATCCTTTGGAAACTGTCACAACTTCTAACATACTTATTGGAATCTTTAAAGATTGATGGCCAATAATACCCCAAATTGAGTATTTTGTATGCTGTCCTCTTGTGTACAAAATGACCACCACAAGGTTCATCATAACAAGCTTTTAATATTTCTAATATCTCAACTTGTCTTACACATCTTCTAATTATAAAATCATATCTTGTATAAAAGAGGTCTCCATCAATTCATGTGTAACTAGCACTTTGTTTAATTATCCTTTTCTTTTCTTTAGATGTAAAAGAAGAAGGTAACATTCTTGATGATAAATAGTTGGCTATATCAGCATACCATGGAGTTATAACTGATATCGCAAATAGGTGTTCATCAGGAAAATTATCTGAGACATGAACAATCTCACCAGAGTTATTCAATCGAGATAGGAAATCTGCCACTTGATTTTCCCTTCCAGGTCTATCTAAGACAATAATGTTGAATTCTTGCATCAATAACAACCATCTTGTTATCCTGCCATTAGTAATAGGTTTGTTCATGAGATATCTTATGGCAGAATGATCTGTATGGATAAAGACTTCATAGCCAGTGATGTAATGACAAAATTTATTCACAGCATGTACTGCTGCCAACATTTCCTTCTCAATGACTGTGTAATTCAATTATGTAGGGGTTAGATTTGTGCTAATAAAGTAAATAGCATAAGTCATAATATTTTATTTTTGACCCAATGATGCCCTTATTGCAGTATCTGATGCATCTATAGATATGTGAAATGGAAAAGCCCAATTAGGCCCTCTTAAGATAGGTGTTGTTGATAGATTTTCCTTGAGTTTCTGAAAGGCAGTTTGACAATTAGTATCCCAATGAAAATGTACATCTTTTGCAAGTAATTTGAATAATGGAAAAGCTATTTTACTAAAATTTTCAATGAATCTTCGGTAATAGC
>ML809685.1:49326-61331 GCA_009831015.1 Picea engelmannii | reverse complement strand
TTTCCTTGAGTTTCTGAAAGGCAGTTTGACAATTAGTATCCCAATGAAAATGTACATCTTTTGCAAGTAATTTGAATAATGGAAAAGCTATTTTACTAAAATTTTCAATGAATCTTCGGTAATAGCTTGCATATCCAAGAAAATTTCTCACATCCTTATGATTGATTGGTTCTGATAAGTTCACAATGATTTGTATTTTTGCAGGATCCACTGTAATCCTTGATGATGAAATATGATGACCCAATACTATTCCTTTAGTTAACACCATGAAACATTTTTCATTGATGAGAGACAAATTTGTTTCTATGCATCTTTTTAGGACTTTTTCAAATTTTTTCAAGGAATCATCAAAAGTATTACCATACATAGAAAAATCATCCATGTATACCTCTACACATTCATGTATTAAATTAGAAAAAAATAGCCAAAACTACTCTTTGAAAAGTAGCTGGAGCATTACATAAACCAAAAGGTAATACCTTATAAGAATATGTATCCCAGGGGCATGTAAAAGTAGTTTTGTCCTGGTCTTCTAATGTTATTTTGATTTGATTGTAGCCACTAAATCCATCTAGGAAGGAAAAATATCTTTTCCCAGCTAATGTATCTAAGACTTGATCTATGAATGGTAATGGAAAATGATCTCTAAGTGTTGCATTGTTTAACTCTCTATAATCTAAACAGATTCTCCATTTTCCATTCTTCTTAGGTACAACAAATAATGGAGAAACCCATTGATTGTCAGAGATAGGGTAGATAAATCCTACCTTTAATAATTTTTGCAATTCTTCTTTAACTACTTCTTTCAACATTGGATTCATTCTTCATTGAGGTTGTCTTAGAGGTCTTATGTTATCATCTGTGTAGATATGATGAGTGCATGTCTCGAGATGAATTCCCCGCATATCAATATATTCCCAAGCAAATGCTTTATGATATTTATTCAATAATGCAATCAATTGTTCTTCCTGAGATGGTTCAATATTCAAATATTTCCCAGGAATGATTTCAATTATTTTGATTTGAGCATTTGTTATTGAGTTAACAAAAAAAATGCCATTAAATGATTATTCTAAAGAATGGATTGTGAAAATTTCCTGAAAATTTTGTCCTAAAACCTGATCCGTAGCAATGTATTGCATGTTTCTCAATTGTTCCGAGATATCTGGTTCATAAATGAAATAGTCTAGCAAATCTTCATTATTTTCCTCCCTAAAATCAAAATCTTGATTAATACTTAAGATAGGTTAAATCACTTGTTGTTGTTGTTGTTTTGTTTCATCAAGCCATGGAAATTGATCTATTACAAAAGGTGTTTGAGCATGAGGATAAAGTAAGATCTATTTCCTTTCAGTTCCATGTGAAATAATCATATTCCCTGTTCTACAACCAATGAAAGCAACAGCTGTGGCCAAGCTATGTCTTCCAAGAATCAATGGATGGCCTCCTAGATTAGATTTTGGTTGAAGAACTAAAAAATCTACTGGATACTCCCAAGAATCCAAAGAAACTGTGATATCTTCAAGTATACCTTCTGGAACTACTTTAGATCTATCAGCTAATTCTAGGACTGTAGTGGTTGGTCGAAGATTTTGCAGATTCAAATATCTCATTTTTCTCTAATGTCATCACATTGATAGTTGATCCTAAGTCAATTAATGTTTTAGAGATTGAAAAATTGTTGATTGTTATTGTTACCATTGGAATTCCTGGGTCAACATATTTTTCAACTGAAATAGTATTTGACATTAGGCCTGCTAAATTTCCAATTACATGAATTGTTGGTGGATCCTTCTTTCTTTTGCCATATTTCTTTCAACATAATTCCTTGATTGCTTTTGTATAGATTGGGATATCTTTGATAGCTTGCAATAAAGGAATTTTCACACAGATATTCTTTAATTCATCTAAGACATCAAATTCAGGAAGAGAAATTGATAGTTTTTCCTTAACTAACCTTTGTGGAAAAGGAGGTGTTTGGGTATTTATTGTTTTGCTCTTTTGAATTTGATTGTCTATTGGTAATTTTTCTATGCTAGGAATCTTCTCTTCTTCAGTTTGTTCTTCTATAATAACATGAGAGTCCTTTTGTAAAACTTTCCCAGACCTTAAGTGGATGTTTTTAATAGGAAGGATTGAGTATGTAGAAAATGATGTTCCTTCATTGATGTTATACATGGGTTTTTCCACTTTGTTATTAGGATTTGATACTGGCTGGGATGGTAATTGAGTTGGCCTCAGTGGAGGTTTTTTAGATGGTATATGGATTTGTTGTGGTTGGGTTAGTTGTGGTGCAGGTAGTGATTGCTGAGAATATGATTTTTTTGGTTGATTCTACTAGAATTATTGATAAGGAAAGGGTTGTTGTTGGTATTGGTATTGTTGGATCATGTTGTCATTGGTGCCAATGGTTTGATTGATTGATGTCAAGTGATTGATTGATGTCATTAATTGATGTCAAGTGATAGATTGTTTGATAGGCTTGATTGATTGATGATTGATGAACAAGTATATGTATTGTCTTTGATGAGAATGGTAGATGTCAAGTGGAAACCAATTGATGAAGATGGATCAATGAATTGTCATTGATACATGATGCATAGTTGATGTATATGATGAAATGGTGGATTGATGCATAGATGAATCATTATAGTCTTATCATGATTGATAAGGTGCACAAATGGATGAACTCTAAAGTGGTCCCCTTATGGTGAAATCCCTCACGGGAAGACGCTTTGTGGTTGAGTTGCGGTTGAGAGGACCCATTCTTGTATGTGGAATAATGAGATGAAGATAAATGAAGTTGTTGGTGAAACTATCCTATATGGATAGTGCTTGTCATACCATTTCCGGTGGTATGTGGAATGCCACATAACTCCTCACGGTTTGAGAGTTATGGACCTACGAAGTTGAAGGACCCCCATGTGTTGGCTTGAAGCCCTAAATGGTCAAAGAAGTCAAAGTGCCCTAAAAGAAGAAATCATTATTTAAATGATAAAGTAAAGTGAAAAATTCAAGATGGATTATTTAAATAATAAAGAGAAGTGACAAAATCAAGAAGGAATATTTAAATGATAGAGTATTGGAGAACTTTTTGTTTATGGAAAGTGGTTAACCCTAAAATAAGGAAAATAGGTTAAGTAACCTAGAAATGGGTTAAGTGACCTAAAGGATGAAAGTATAAATAAGATAGCAATGGTCTCTTGTAGATCATCCTTTGTGGTGGATCAATGGAGAGATTCTTGTGAGAATATCTTTTGGAGTATTGATGAAGAGATTCTTGTGAGAGCATTTTTGGTATGGATCTCTTGAGCATGATTGAAGATCTATTCTGAGAAAGAGAGCATGAGGAGGATCTCATGAATGCATCAAAATTTTGAAAATGTCAGAGATCTTGACGACAAAAGTCTCGGAGCTTTAGAAACCCTAGTTTCTAAGGTGTATGCAAGCTATAATGGGCCAGGGTGTGTACACACGTGGGCTGTATGAGGATAGGGTGCATATAATGGATGGAGTGATGAAAACTTGTGTTTGAGCTGGTGCCAAGTTCTTGGATGATGAGGCAGGTTCCAAATATGCATTCTATGGGCTCAGATATATCACTGAGACATTGTTATGGTTACATTATCGTCTTGATGGATACTATTGTTTGATGTGTTGTGAATGCTTAGGGAATTATTGGTATGGCTTCTATGACGTGGTTTAGTTTGGTTGATTATGTTGATGGAGTGAGAAATACTCTTTTGATTCAATGGTGACATGATTGCTGTGGTATACTAGTTGTTTATACATGATTAAGATATCATTCATATTGATTTGTTGTGGACCATGAATAAGCTATTGGAGAGCTTGGATGTGTTGTGACTAGCTGGTGGGAGATTGGACACTTAGAGACATAAGAGAATGATATATTGTTTGCAGATGATATGAATTGATCTTGAAGGATAAACCCTAACATCTCAGAAGGTATACACAGGCTTCTGTATACACTGGATGTGTACATACGTGGGCTGTAGTGAGCCAGGGCATGTACACACACGGGCTGCACTACTGACAGGTCACGTACCTATTGACAGATTGATATCTGTTGAGGATTGTTGCCTCATCTCAATTGGTGTTGAAAATGTAAGACGAGTCTTACATATAGAGATGGTGCTCTTGTAGAGTTGTACTCTATTCAGTTGTTGCTGGAAAACCCTCAGATTGTTGTCTATAATAAAAATAAAAATTGCACATACATGTTGTGTTCTTTGTGTTCCTTATGGTGAAGACTTGTTGATGATATATTGCTGATATTTTTTGCTAATATTTGTTCACATATAACTGGTTATAAATGACAACAATCAGTAATGAGTAAAATGTTGAATGCTAACTAATGAGTTTTGTGTAAGAGGGAAATTTTAGGAAAAAGAGCCCCACACTCATTCACCCCCACCTCTAAGTGTGGTAGGTGTGTCCAATAATTGGTATCAGATTAGGCCTTCACTACAAGCCTTAACAAGCTTGAAGGAGATCCATAGACACACAAATGGATGATGAAGTTCCAATCCTTGATGAGGAAAACTATTCTACTTGGAGAATAGAGATGAGATTACATTTGAAGACAATGAGAGCGTCGATTTGGAAGGCAACCATTGGTGGATCAGTTCCTTTGAAGAACAACTCAAAATTTGCAACTCAAAGGGAAGGAAAGAAGAATGATGCATTGGCTCTCAGGACCATTCTTAGTGGACTCTCAAGCTCTATCAAAGAGAGCATGGGACAATGCAGTTCCACCAAGGATCTATGGCTAAATCTAGAGGAGACATATCAAAACAAGAAGGAGAAAGAAGATGTTGAAGACCACTCCATCAAGATTATCAAAGGTAAAGAATCTCCAACTCTTGATTGCATATGTGATGATGTTGAAGGAATTTCAAATCAAGGCAAAGAATCATGTGATGGTGTTGGCAAGGAGGAAGATATTGAAGGTAAAGAATCTCCAAAGACTCTTGATTGCAATGATTAAAAATGTGATGATGTTGAATTTTTCTCAAGTGAAGATGATGATCTAGAAAAAGTTTGTGTAAATTTTGATGATAGCTATCCCATGGAAAGAATAGAAGAAAATATATTAGAACTTCAAAAGGAAATTGAAGAGGGTTTATATAGATATATAAGTGATCATTTTTATACACACTATAACTATCTTTTGGATAACACTAAGAAGTTTCTTAGGAGGAGTCAAAGGTACATCTTGAAGTTAAAGGGAATGATCAAAGAACAAGAAGAGATTTCTAAGACTAAATTAGAAGAAAAGAAAGAAGAGATCCCAAGACTAAAGAATGAAAAAGAAGATATGAAGGTAGAGGATGAGATTAACAAAAGTTTTGAAACTATTGTCCATCTCAAGATCCAAATTGAAGAATCCAAAAGGGTAGAAGAACTTTTGAAGAATCAAATTAATGAAAAAGAAGAGTCATGTTGTAAGTTAGAAGCCAAAATTGTTGACCTTAGAAAGAAGGTAGATAAGTCAAACAAATTCTTGAATAGCTCAAGAATCTTGGATGAGATATTGGAAAGTCAAAGATCACCATGTGATAAATCAGGTCTTGGATACAAAGGAGAAGATACACATGCTGAAGCAAGCCCCTCAAAGAAGCAAGAGGTAAATCCATCAAATAAGGAGAAAAATATTGCAAAACAACCATCTACACAAGGCAAAGAAAATCTCAAAAGAATAAAGCAAGCAAGAAATAAAGAAGCTACTTTTGGGACACCAAAGCAAATGTATGAAAGTATTTTTCACGGGCATTGTTATTCATGTAATGAATATGATCACAAAGATTTTGAATGTAGATCTTATGAAAGGAGATATAATGGAATATTTTATAACACCATGAGGTGTTGGAGATGTGATCAAGTAGGACACATTGATGTTCACTATAACACCATGAGATGCTACAACTGTATTGGGTTTGGCCATAAATCCCAGGAGTGATGGAACACAAGAATAAATTCCATGATGAGGACTTCACATAGCATGGCTAGAATAAGGAATGAAGTAAGAAAGGGAGATGTCTTTGAAAAGATGGATGCTCAGAGCTCAAGTTCTGAGGAGAAGGGTCATCTACAAAAGTGGGTGAAGAAGACAGAGCAGCCAGATCAGAATGAAAGATTGAAGGGAAGTTCAAAAGTGCCATCTACTGAGGCATACGTGGGTGACAGTGGTGACAGTCGCATACATACACACTCTGTTGTGCAGCAGGCCATGTATATGTGGTAAAGCCTTGGGAAAAAGGAAATGCACATGAGTTGCAGCTTGATGTGATGATATAACTCTGTGTTGCAGGGTCTAACATTGTTTATTACAGGTTCTGACACTATTTGTTGTAGGTTTTCATGATTCTATATTGGATTATGTAAGGTGATGATTCTTGGATGCATGGCATTAACCCATGAGTATGGATTGATGCATTTTATGTTGAAGAACAATGCTGGTTATGACAGTGAAGTTATGACACCTTAATTATGTCATATATCTTGATGATGTATTGGAAGCTTACTTGTTGAAAAGCTTGATGCATGCATTTGGAATATGGATGGGCTACACATTGGGACATGTGGTTGGTAAGTTGATGAGATGATCGTTTTGTACATCATTGATGATCTATAGTTGATGCATGATTGGTACGTTTCTAGTACATTGGTAGAGGCACCTACTAGCAGGTTGATTGGCACATGTTTTATGGAGGATTTGGCATACATGGGATTCATCATTTTGTGGTATTGGTGCATGGTGGTGTACATGTTTTGGTACACTCATATATGGAATATGCTTGATGATACTATGCTGTTGGTATTACTTGATTAGCACAACAATTGGTATTTGTTTGATACATGGTTATGGTACTTGGTTCGTGATGGAGACATATCATGAGTGATATGACACATGGTTGGCATATTGGTAGATGCACATGGTTGGAATATTGGTGGATGCACATGGTTGGCATATTGGTGGATGCACATTGTTGGCATGTTGATAGAGGCATATGATTGATACATTCCATGGCTGATATCTTTTGGCACATTGCATGATGTTGTTGTACATGGTTGATGTACATAGGTGTTGTGCATGATGAGCACACATTTTGGTACAAGATGTACTTGGTTGATATTTTACTCATGATTCTGTATTTTATTGTTGACATATCTGTTGTTTCATGATGGTTGGTATGGCATGAGTTTGATGCATGAACAGGTCCAAGGATCGTTATATGGTAGCATATTGTTGATCTTGTAGAGAAGATAGGGGAGACATACCCATAGGGGGAGTCATTATTCTTCCCATGGTTCTAGGAGGAGATATTTATCAGATGCATACCTAGAAAAGAGCCCTATATTTGAAGAAATAACACAAAGGCATAATTCTAGGAGGAACGATGGTCATAGGGGGAGTATGTTCGATGTATTTTCAGCATTACATCAGAGTGATATCCCTTGTTCAAAAGGTGAGAGATTATTCAGAGGGAGATCAAAGGCACTCAGACAGGGGGAGCATCCCCAAGGAAAGTTCAAGCATGGGGAGCATCCCCGAGAGGAAAATGGCCCTTTGCCATTGATGTCAAAGGGGGAGAGATAGTCACATTGATGTGATTGATGATTATTGATTGGGAGAGATAGTCACATTGACTATTGATGTAGAGCATGCCTTATCTACACATTGACATCAATAATTGGTAATTGGTGTTGACATCAATGTTGGTATTTCCATCAATGCCAAAGGGGGATATTGTTGGATCATGTTGTCATTGATGCCAATGGTTTGATTGATTGATGTCAAGTGATTGATTGATGTCATTAATTGATGTAAAGTGATGGATTGTTTGATAGGCTTGATTGATTGATGATTGATGAACAAGTATATGTATTGTCTTTGATGAGAATGATAGATGTCATGTGGAAACCAATTGATGAAGATGGATCAATGAATTGTCATTGATACATGATGCATAGTTGATGTATATGATGCAGTGGTGGATTACTGCATAGATGAATCATTATAGTCTTATCATGATTGATAAGGTGCACAAATGGATGAACTCCAAAGTGGCCCCCTTATGGTGAAAGCCCTCATGGGAAGACGCTTTGTGGTTGATTTGTGGTTGGGAGGACCCATGCTTGTATGTGGAATAATGAGATGAATATCAATGAAGTTCTTGGTGAAACTATCCTATATGGATAGTGATTGTCATACCATTTCCGGTGGTATGTGGAATGTCACATAACTCCTCACAGTTTGAGAGTTATGGCCCTACAAAGTTGAAGGACCCCCATGTGTTGGCTTGAATCCCCAAATGGTCAAAGAAGTCAAAGTGCCCTAAAAGAAGAAATCATTATTTAAATGATAAAGTAAAGTGAAAAAGTCAAGATGGATTATTTAAATAATAAAGAGAAGTGACAAAATCAAGAAGGAATATTTAAATGATAGAGTATTGGAGAACTTTTTATTTATGAAAAGTGGTTAACCCCAAAATAAGGAAAATAGGTTAAGTGACCTAGAAATGGGTTAAGTGACCTAGAGGATGAAAGTATAAATAAGATATAAATGTTATCTTGTAGATCATCCTTTGTGGCGGATCAATGGAGAGATTCTTGTGAGAATATCTTTTGGACTATTGATGAAGAGCTTCTTGTGAGAGCATTTTTGGTATGGATGTCTTGAACATGATTGAAGATCTATTCCGAGAAAGAGAGCATGAGGAGGATCTATTGAATGCATCAAAGTTTCAGAAATGTCGGAGATCTTGATGACAAAAGTCTCGGAGCTTCAGAAACCCTAGTTTCTAAGGTGTACGCGGGCTATAATGGGCCAGGGCACGTACACACACGGGCTGTATGAGGACAGGGTGCGTACAATGGATGGAGTGATGAAAACTTGTGTTTAAGCTGGTGCCGAGCTATTGGATGATGAGGCAGGTTCCAGATATGCATTCTATGGGCTTAGATCTACCACTGAGACACTGGTATGGTTACATTATCGTCTTGATGGATACTATTGTTTGATGTGTTGTGAATGCTTAGGGCATTCTTGGTACGACTTCTATGATGTGGTTCAGTTTGGTCGATTTGGTTGATGGAGTGAGCAGTAATATTTCGATTCAGTGGTGACATGATTGTTGTGGTATACTATTTTTTTATACATGATTAAGATAGCATTCATATTGATTTGTTGTGGAGCATGAACAAGCTATTGGAGAGCTTGGATGTGTTGTGACTGGCTGGTGGGCAGATTGGACAATTAGAGATAGAAGAAAATGATATATTGTTTGCAGATGATCTGAGTTGATCTTGAAGGATAAAACCTAACAACTTAGAAGGTATACGTAGGATGCTGTATACATTGGACGCATACATATGTGGGATGTAGTGAGCCAAGGCGTGTACACATGCAGGCTGTACTACTGACAGGTCGTGTACCTGTTGACAGATTGATATCTATTGAGGATTGTTGCCTCATCTCAGTTGGTGCTGAGAATGTAAGATGAGTCTTACATATAGAGATGGTGCTCTTGTATATTTGTACTCTATTCAGTTGTTACTGGAAAACCCTTGGATTGTTGTCCATAATAAAAAGAAAAATTGTACATACATGTTTTGTTCTTTGTGTTCCTTGTGGTGATGACTTGTTGATGATATATTGTTGATATATGTTGCTGATATATGTTCACATCTAACTGGTTATAAATGACAACAATCAGTAATGAGTAAAATGTTGAATGCTAACTAATGAGTTTTGTGTAAGAGGGAAATTTTGGGAAAAAGAGCCCCACACTCATTCACCCCCCCCTCTAAGTGTGGTAGGTGTGTCCAACAGGTATGGTTGTTTGTATGGCTATTGGTATGGGTGATTTCCATAAGCATATCCTCACCAACCTTGAGGAGGTTGGTTTTGGTTCTGCTTAGGAGGTCAAGCTTGCCAAGGCATAGGAGCATTCCATGAATTTTGAATAGGATATTGAAAATTCTGAGGAAACTGTTAAGAGAATTGAGGAGAATAATTTTGAGACATACCTGTAAAACGTGGCTACCAAGGTCTTCTTGGTTCTAAGTAGTAAAGATATTCCATTCCTTGTCCTTATTCTATGTGAGTATCCTACAATTCTTTCAACTTTGGACAATCATCAATTGCATGGTTATCTGTACATAGTCCACAAATTTGAATGTTGTCTAAAGGACAATCTTTTAATGCATGTTTCTTCCTACACTTAGAACAAAAGATTGATAATACCCGATCTTGTTCATCCTGCTTCTTTTTAACTTTTAATGTATCAAATTGTGAACCAAGTGAATTCATAAGATCAGTTTTAAAATCCTCAAACAAATGTCCTAATTCTGATTTAGTTACACCATTTGAAATTGATTTGGTTGCCTTAGTCACAATATCTCGTTGTCCTCGATCTCTTTTAACTTTTCCTCTTGAATATTTCTTACATAATTCAACAATTTTAGGGAAAGGAAAGTGAGAAATATCCCTTGCTCCCATTAGATTAAGAGCATCCAATTTTTCATCTAGAATTCCCTTTAAAAAGATAGTACGTATGACATCCAAAGGAAGATTAGTTTGCTTAGATTTTTTCACATTATAGAGAAATTTTTCGAGATATTCTTCTAAGCTTTCATCTTCACTTTGAGACATTTTAAAAATATCTTCTTTAGATTATTTTGATTTACAATAGGGCTGATATTTAACAAGAAATTTATTTTTCATGTCATCCCAGTATACTATGGTTGCTTCTCCTAACCCCATGAACCATTTCAAAGAATATCCTTTCAAAGTTGCAAGAAATAAACGAATTTTTTGAGCATCATTGGTATATCCATATGTTTGAAAAATGATATCAAATTCAAACATGAGAGCATCAGGATCTTCAGTATACATACCAAGGAAATTTGGAAGAACAAAAGGAGGAATATTCTTCATTTTTATTTCATCTCCTAAGAGGGTTGGTGTATCGACAATTGGAAATGCAAATGTAGTTTATTCTTCTTCCTCCTCTTCATGATTTCCTCCTCGTGTTTCTTCTCGATGTGATTCTCCATCCTCTCGTTCTTTCCTTTCTCTTTCTTCATTTATTTTTCTTTCTAATTCCCTTTCACGTTCTTGTCTTTCTCTTCTCTCCCTCTCTTGTCTGTCAATTTCTGACATTGTAAAGTCTTCTGTAGTAAAATCAGATACTTCTATTGGAAAAAGAGGTTGTTATATTTGTTTTTTTTTTCCTACAAAGGATGTTTCTGACTGTGTTTGTTTCTTCTTTACTTCATGAGCCAATGAAATTTGTCTTTCTATGAGAGTTAACCTTTGTCCCGAACGTTTTTTTTCTTCTAATTCATCCAAAGTGAGTTTTCCAACAGTTGGTGTAGTGAATTCGTTTTTCTCAGTTGTAGATGTTCCTGCTCCCATTGATGGATGATTAGTTTTTGGGGGGTTTTGTTTCAAAAATCTACCTTTTTCATCTCTACGTTTAGACATAAACATAACTAAAATTAAAAACTAAATTTTGTTTCTGTTTTTTTTTTTTTACTACTTATTAAAATGATCTTTCTAAATCTATCTCTAAATGTACCTCCCCAACAACGACGCCAAAATGTTGGTCTCCAATCTACTGATGTAAATTAGAGTGTATTTGATTGTCAATATGGTGTTTGTAAGACTTAGAGACACATCCAAAATGTATGGACTTAGAGATAAATTTAGTTCTTTAAATGGAAATAATTCAAAACCTAATCTAAGTGCCGAGTATGAAAGAAATGATAAGATTCTTTACAGAAGGTGTATTCATAGATCTCTTACCATTAATCAACAAGCTAAAGTAAAAGCATTCAACTAATATTAAACATTCAAATCAGTAAGCATTCAAACTAGTTTAGAGGCTTGCAAATGTCAGAAAGACTAAACCCTTTTACAAGAGATGCATTCTTTTCTTTCCCACATTCATCAGCAACATAACTAATTTTGAAATGAA
>ML809685.1:23193-48775 GCA_009831015.1 Picea engelmannii | reverse complement strand
GAAAATTCAGAGTTTTCTTCATTAACATTAGATGTCATACTAGTCCATGTCTTGAAGTATTTATACAAGAAGTTTGAAACTGAAAATGCTAAGAAGTCTCCTAAGATGATGATAAAATCCATAAATATTCTAGGAAGGTCGAATACCCCCTTCAGATTCATAAAATATGCACAAATCCCAAGAAAATCTAAAACTTTCCATGATTTTCTCCTAAAACAAGGTATTTTTTGCTGAAATGGCCCTGTTTGACCAGCGTTGACCGAGCACCTGGAAAGATAAGATATTGAACCTGATAGGTATTCATACATCCTTGTACATCAAGGATCATAACACATGTCTCTAATTTCTCCCAGCTGTCCTGAAAGTACACGAAGCTTGGAGCAATTACGTGATTTAGTCAAATCCTGTAATTTCTGATAAATTTTTAATTTTAATGCTAAAAATTAAAAAATTCAATTCGTAAGCTAAGAAATGATAAATGTACATCACATAGGCTATTTTATGGAAAATATGGAATAAAATGAAGGCAAAATGGATGGTTTTGGAGAAAAAAGTGTGATTTGTGAAGTGAAAATAAGCATAAAATGGTACCCAACAGATCTGACGCAATCAAAGCTCAGGGTCGGAACTTCGGGTATGGAAAGGATGAGAAAGAAATATTTCAGGAGATGTGAAGCATGAAATCCTGAAGCACTTATAAGGTTGAACCTAGGTCATAGCGAAGGGTCACATCGGTGAAGGAGAATAGAGGGGATAGCACGCGCTAGGCTCCTGTCGGGATTTCAGAGGTCGGGAGAGTCATGGTGACTCACATATGTGAAGTCACGATGCACCTTTTGATTAGGCGAGTTTTCACAGCCATGGTCACGTAAAGGAAAGGGCTTATCTAGAGAAGAGCTAGCGTCTGTTTGGCATTGAGGTTTGAACAATGATCAGGAGAGGGCCCGAGGGTCTCATACGACCTATGCCATGGGAAAAGGGTTCTGTGAAAATGGTTTTGGGGTCTAGAGGAGACTCAAAGAGTTGATCCGACTCAGTTTCTTGATCGATCCTTAATCAGGAGATCACAGAGCCCTTAGGAGAGAAGGGGGGTTTACATCAAGTGGTATCAGAGCCGGTTTTCATCTGTATATTTTAGGCGAAAGTGAAAGAGGAGGAGGCCATTATTTTGTTTATAGACAATAGACAAAGGAGAGACGGTGAAAGGAGATGACCTGATAATATCAAGTGGTATCAAAAATAGGATTTTTCCTATAGACAATGGGTTAAAGGAGAAGTTTGTTTCACATGCACAACAACAACATAAATTTAAACAGCCAGGTGAGATGTGAGAGAAGATGGAGATGCTCGCAGATGTAGAGTGATCCATAGACTTTCTAGGATGGAAGGTAGAAATGGATATTGAAGGTCATGAGCGTGTTCGAAGAGAAGGCCACAAGAAGAAAAGTAATATAGAGATGGATATGGAGCTCAATGAGATAAGAGCAAGGATGGAGCAGCTGACATTAAAAATGCAGAAAAATTCTAAAGCACATTGGGTGTATGAGTGGCCCATGAAAAAGAAGATGATGTGGCCAGTCAAGAGATTGTTGGCCAGAGGGAAGCAACAACTGTTAAAGAGGTGGTTCAGGTATGTCAAAATCCTCAGAGATGAATAGGAAGTGGTTCACATATGTGAGCTAGAAACTAGAAGGAACCTCAGTGTTGAGGAGGAGATGAGATCAGATAAGGATTTCATAAACTATCAGGTGGACAGAAATGGACCTACAAGTTGCTAGGTGGGCAATGGAAATATATCAATGGAAGGTCTTGTATACTTCTAGAGGAGTAGTGCTGAAAGTTAAAATTTCCAGGTGGGCAATGAGATGGGATCGGTTGATATCATAAATTGCTGGGTGGGCATAAGAGAATTCTGAAATTGCTAGGTGGGTAGGGTGAAGGAGATGAGACTATATGAGAGTCTCACGGACTATGTTGAGAGTTTATGTCAGCAAGGAGTGCCGATAGGTGAAGGTTCATGTGGATTTGTAGACCATGTGAATGAAGATGATGAGAAGTTAACTACTTCCACCATCTAGGAAGAGGATCAAAGGAGCATTTTGATTTTTGGGGGAATTCAGATATTCCTACCAAATAGCCCAGTCGAGGCCAAAGAATGTGTTGTATATGAAAAAATAGAAGAAGGAAAACCAACAGTGACTACCATGATGAAAGAGAAGCTATCAGAAGCTTCCCAAGGAGAAGAGGAAGCAATGGAGCAGAAAATGATGTCTACCCCAGTGGAAGGAGGGAAGCCTTTAGAAGAATGGCTCAAATTTTTCAGCCAGGAAGATGAAACAGAGATGACTGCAACACTGAAGCCTGCAGCAAAGGAGGAAACATACATAATGGATTTTGCTGATCTATATGAAGAGTTGGAAGCCCTAGAAATAAGATTAATGTTGCAAATATTTCACATCCATCAGATCATATTGGAGATAGATGGAGGAGAATACCAACCAGAGGAGAAGATGGAAGAAGTTGGACTTGAACCAATGCAAGAGGAGCTGACAGAAGAAGCCAACATGTCAGTGGAGGAGACTGAGCAGCAGGTCAGTCAAGAGGAGACTACAAAACTGAATTTTGCAGCAGGGTGGTAAGCTAAAGCCACAAAAGAAGAAGAAAATGATATGGGGGATCAAGATGATCTACCCACTAATAAGGAAGAATTGCAGCCAAGAAGACTACATAAGAAGAGATAGCCACTGGAGCAGTTGGATAGGTCGATGGAGGAGATTAGGAAGCTAATGATGAAGTCAGTGCAAGAAGAATTCAACAAATGAGATATGAACAGAGGAGAACCTGCCATAGCAGCAGGAAATAAGGAGAAGAGGATGCAACAATAGCAATAGGAGTAGCAACAACAACAAAGCAGAGGAGAACTCTAAGGAAGAGTTTGGGATCTAGGAGGATTTCAACACTGGAAAAGAGGATCTCATGAGCAAGAGCTCATGATTTTCCTAGCAGTGGAGTATGATGCAAGAGCATCGCTCCACCTCAAAAAATGTGCCATCATGTCAATATGCAGACGCACAATGGAGAAAGGGAGAGGCATCGACCCTCCCATTTTTAAAATTTGAATATAATCCTATACAGATTTTTGCATGTTGTAAGGCTGATAAATGCTAGGCCATGCCTTTGTAAAGGCAGTGGTTAGTGTTTCCTTAAATGGTTGCTCGTAGCAGGTCCAGATCGTAGTCAGGTATGGACATTCATTTATGGAATGTAGTCGTAGAAGTATGGTGCCGTAACTGAGATAGAGATAGCACTAAGGTGGTGGTGAGGATAAGCTCGTAGAGCCCTCGCTTTGTGATTAGGAGACTTGAGAGAGAGAGATTTTGGGGTAGAGAGGTATTAGAAGAAGCATAACTCATGATAGAGTTAGAATAGGAGAAAGAACTGAGACTCTGTCATAGTCCACTCTATGTACACATTTGTAAACATACATTCATCTTAATACGAAGAAAAGTAGTTTTTCCTGCACACGACATGTTTATGAATTATTTGTATTCTATGAATGTTATCTGTGTGTTAATGTGTTGTATATGTATGATAGGTTTCATCTGTAGTCGGAAGATAAATTTATTTATCTTTGATTGAGTTTGAATTATCATTCTGTGTTCTTTAGGTTGTGCAAGGATTGCACAACATAACATTTGAAATTTTGTAGCCAACGCAAAGAAGGCTCATCTGAACTCTGCGGAGTTAGGAAAGAACATGCCAGGAGAGCACACCAGAGTGATAATAACTCAAGGAAGAACCTCAAGGATACTGAATACCTTAGAGGGGAGACTATGTAGAAGAAGTACAAAGAGGTAGAGTTACTGAGAACTCTATAGAGCTCTGTCAGGAGGGTATTGAGTGAGTGCAAGAGTGCACAGAAGGAAATTTGTGTTGAGTTTGGGGAGAGACAAAGTTATTGAACACTCTGTAAGGAAGAGCTCTGTAAGGTGTGAATTGAGTAAGGAGAACGCTAGGAGGGTGAGAAGAATTTCTTTTTAAGAAATCCTTTGGATCTGAGTTTGATGAAATCCCAGAAACGCAAGGAGTGCATGGGAGATCGAAATCTTCGCGAAGATCAAGCTTGAAAGGAATAACGCAAGGAATGCATGGGTGACTGACTTATTCTAAGTCCTAAATATCATAAGAGACAACGTCTTCAAAATGCAGATGAGACCCAAGTATTCGGGCTCGCAGAGGAACCAAAGTATGAGTCCTTTGAAATGTTGGAAATCTTCCAAGTCCGGGAGAAATTGAAAGCTCAGGAGGAGGAGTGTCGGTAGCCATTAGATCAGGGTGCAGAGGAAAATATCTGGATCATCGAATCTCACATCTAGACACCCAGAAGAGTGCACAGGAGGAACCAGATCTCAGCCGTTAGATTTGAGCGCGTGGACCAACAATCGTTGGATCCATAGGAACAGGCACGAGGTTTACACCCTTTGAAGGTACATGGGAGAGTGGACTTTGCGAAGTCCCAAGTTTTGAATTCATTGAGACCATCCATCAGAAGGGACATGTGGTGAGGGATCAACATTTCATTGACTCACATAAGGGAAAGGTCAAAGGGGAGAATAGTAAGAACTCGCGAGGCCCAAGTTCACGATTTGATAGTGGCCGTTAGATCCAGAGGAGCGCGAGCCATTGATTTGGTGCTTCGAAATATTGACATTTCGGGAGTCAGGAGCGAGCGCAATTTAATCCCAGCTGTCGATCGAAGGAATATCGCGGACCGCAGATCTGGTCTTGTCGAGAGTTCAGAATTCAGGAAATCAGAGGTAATAGTTCTAGGAACTTGCGAAATCCAAGTTCGTGATTTGATTTGAGCCGTCAGATTGAAGAGAGCATGGACCATTGATTTTCCAAGGATATATTGAGAGTTTAGATATCGAGAGAAGGGAGGTGAGAGGTCCTCCAACTTCACGAAACACAAAGTTCCAATACACAAAGGAGAAAGCAGGACCATCGGATCACGGGGATCGTGGGTCGTCGATCTGACGCAAGCAGAGCTCGGGGTCAGAGCTTCGGGTATCGAAAGGATGAGAAAGCAAGATTTCAGGAGACACGAAGCATGAAATACTGAAGCATTCAGAAGGCTGACCCTAGGTCATAGCAAAGGGTCACTTCGGTGAAGGAGAATAGAGGGTCTAGAACGCGCTAGGCTCCTGTTGGGATATCAGAGGTTGGGAGAGTTGGGGTGACTCACGTGTAAAGACCTGATATGTGAAGTCACAACATGCCTTTTGATTAGGCAAGTGGTCACAATTGTGGTCATGTAAAGGAAAGGGCTTAGCCAGAGAAGAGCTAGCACCCGTTTGGCGTTGAGGTTTGATCAATGCTCAAGAGAGTGCCCAGGGGTCTCATAAGACCTACACCATAGGAAAAGGGGCCTGTGAAAATGGTTTTGGGGTCTAACAGAGACTCAAAGATTCGATCTGACTCAGTTTCTTGATGGATCCTTGATTGGGAGGTTGCGCAGCGCTTAGGAGAGAAGGGGGGTCTTCATCATTTTACAAGCAACAACTTGCTGAGAGCACCAACTCTCTGGTTTCTCTAGAACTCACTAGAAGGAAGCACCAACTCCCTTAGTGTTCCACACCAACTGGATGGAAGCACCAACTTCCAGTTACACAGGCACAACCTATATAACATAGAACACTAGTTCTCCTTTTCACCACCCTACCGCCCTGGTTTTTATGGATGTAACTAGATGGAAGCTACAACTCTCTGTGTTTAAGAACCCACTTGAAACTTTGAGGACAACAGTCCTCCCTAGAATGACCCTACCACCTTAATTATAAAAACTTTGTTACTGAAGATTATTACAGTGATACAGTGTTTGTCAAAGGGCTTACCAGTCTCATCATTGTTTTTCTATACTGCTCTGCTCTGTCTCTGCATGCACACCTCATCTTTCTCTTCCCCTCTCAGATATGCATTTCTGTTCTATGTCTTTCTTTTGTGCTTTATTCTCTGTCTATTATTTCCATTCTATGCGCTATGCCTCTTCTGTGCATTTTAGCTGTTGCACACAAAATGCTTCTACCCGCATTAATAAATATCAACAGAAGAAACCCTCTCTTATCTGTTCTGTGTTTTTTTATCATGCCAATTCCTCTGCCAAATCATACACCTCACTCTTCGTTCTCTTTGGCGATCATGCTGATTCTATTCTTAATTAGTGGCCGTTATCCCGAGATTCTGTGGCTTCTCTTGCAGTTACAGTCTTCAACGCTTTTCCATCTGTCAATTGTCTCTATGATGAGTCTTCATCCTACTGGTAGTTACCTCGGGACTCTTCAGTTCCTCTAACGATCACCCTAAATCTCTTTGAATTATCTGGCGGTTATGCTCAGTGTGTTCATCATCAGTTGGCATTATCCTAAGATTCCTTGACTTCTTTAGCAGCCAAAACTCTTCGTCTTCTCTGTCAGTTACATCTATTCATCTTTGGCTTCTTTGGATTCTAATCCCCTTCCTTTACGTGACCACTAGCGGTGATCCAATCACCTATTCAAAAGGCACTTCTTGATATCGGTCTAGTGAGCACTATCTCTTTTTCATGATATGACCTTAGGCTATGAACTTCACGTGACCACGTGATTGCAGGTACGTCCATAGGTAGTTTGAGGGAAACCCACTTTTCACCCTGCAATTCACTACGAGCCTCCACGTGTCCTTTCTCCAAAACTGTGGTTTCGATTGCGACCTGCTCACCAAAACTTAAGACCTGAGCATGTTCTAGCCTCGCAATGCGATGGGACTGTCGATCTCACGATATCGACGGTGCTCCTGAACGAATAGTTCAGATATGTCCTTTCACAATATGTGGATCAGATCTAACCTCACTAAATCAATGACTGAGATTTACTTCGTGAGCTAGGCTCCAAGAGTTTCAAATCTCAAACCTTGCTTTTCCCATATGCCAAACTTTTGGAGTTGACAATCCACTAACGTGTGTCTCTCATGACATCAATGGTCCTCATTCACTTCATCTCTTTGGAACTTTAATATGATTTCTCCTTCATTCTCCTCTGGAGTGGTCACCTATTGAATAAGTCACAGGCGGTGGATACCGCTTGCTATCGGTTAACACTTCCACTTACACTATCCTTCCATTGAACTATATCAATGGTTGAGAATGCGCCCGAAGTGATCTTTAGATCAGAAGAATGAGAGCGAATTCAGACCTTCGTCCTTCGGGACTTCGGGACTTTTGACATTTGTTGGTGATGAAACTTCTGAATTAAATCTCCCGAAGTGACATAGCTTGCTTACGTCACTTATTGACATGGCACGATCCAATTTCCTCTTGACACTTGTCATCATCTGATTATGCCATGTGTAGTTGCTGACATGATATTACACATGTCCTTGCTGAGGTGGTATGCTGACGTGGGTGAGACATGTAGGCAATATAGTGGAATGTGGAGGAAGAGCGTGGTATTGGAGTGTGACGTGTAGCGAGTAGTGGAGTGTGACATCAGAGCACGGAGGTGGTATGTATGAGTGGTTTGGTGGTTTGCTCGAAGGGGGGGATCAGGAGGTAAGTGTTAATGAGTGAGGGGGGTCTAAGTTAATAGAAAGGTGACACGTATGAGGGTCCCACAAGAAAAATACCACATGCTCGGACCCCCCCCCCCCAACGGTTAAAGGAAAAAATCTCGAGGGTGTCCGATATGCCCTGTCAATCGTAGATATGAGTCCCTGATATTAGTGTGCCCTGACCCAACTTATACTGTCCTTCCACTTTAGAATGATCCAACAACTAACGAAAATTCGTGTTTGATACGATGGTTGACAGGTATTAAGATGATCATATTCTCAACTCTTTAGCCTCATTTAGCTTACCCTTCAATTCATTCGATCTGACGGTCGATGGGTATTCGGGTGATCGTGATCTCAGATATCAGCCCTTTATTATCCTGTCCTTCCACTAATTAAATCTGACGGTCGTCACATTTTCTCCAGATCCGATGGTCCACATTCATTTCGGATTTTGGGCTTCGAGTAATTCAACTTTCAAGTTGCCAATTCTTCCGAAGTGAGATTCCCCGAACGATAACCTCCTCTCAAATCCACTAGATCTAACGATTGCTAGTCTTTTGGATCGTTGATCCAAAAACCATTGTTTCTCTTCCTCCTGATCTTTTGATCTCTCCAACTTGGAAGATTTTCTAAGTGTTCATGGGTCTCGACATTTTCTCCTCCTGCAAGTCCGTCTCTTGGAACTCGTCTACAATTCTAGAAATTTCTATCTCTTCTGAGCTTTCTTGTTTCTTCATACTGTTCGCTTCTCCTCCCGAGCTTATGATTTTCCTGTAAAACATTGACACTATTTTTCTTTCCATCAATGACAAGAGAACACTTTCCTATAAAACATGCCAACAATCTCCCCCTTTGGCATTGATGGCAACCCTAAAAGGCTGCTACTTGGACCTCCAACTTTAGCATCCATACCATTCCTTTTCTCCCCCTTTGACATCAATGTCAAATAAAACATGCTCCCCCTGATCTATTGTAGTACTTTACAGAGGTATCATATATTTAACCAACACATACGCCCCCTGACAGGATGTAATCTCTTAGGTTGATAATGGGGTCACACCCAACTTCTGGCGTAGATACTCAAACTGAGATTTTGCAAGCGGTTTAGTGAAGATATCAAAAATATGATCTTTGGATGGAATATAATGCAAAGAAACAACAATGTTGGTCACCTATTCCCTCAAGAAGTGATACTTGATGGGTATATGCTTGGTCTTGGAGTGAAATACATGATTCTTTGACACACTGATTGCACTAGTATTATCACAATGAATTGGGATCGGTGCAGTATAATTTACCTCCAAGTCTGCAAGTGTTTGAATCATCCATAATACTTGGGTACAACAAGTGGCAGCTGTAATGTACTCATCTTCTGTATTCGATAAGGAAATGGAACCTTGCTTCTTTCTCAACGATGCTACAAGAGAATCTCCTAAGAATAATGCACCTCCACTTGTGCTTTTCCTTTCATCCATGCAGTTAGTCCAATCAACGTCTGAATAGATTGATAATTGAAAATTCTGATTCCTAGGATACCATAGGCCATAGTTCATTGTTCCTTTCAAATATTTGAATATTCTTTTGATGGCTATCAAATGACTCTGTTTAGGCGCAGACTGATACCTTCCTACCATTCCAACAACATGCATTATGTCTGGACGAGATGTTGTGATGTACAACATGATGCCTATCATAGACCTATATGAACTCTGATCAACATTAGGTGAGTCATCATCCTTTCTTAGCTTTCATTCAGTGACCATAGGTGTGCTCATAGGTGTAGAATCTTCCATTTGAAACCATTTCAATATTTCTCTTAGATATTTCTCCTGAGAGAAATAGTCCTTCAAACCTCTGATTAATTTGCAGACCAAGAAAAAATGACAGTTCCCCTATCATAGACATTTCAAATTCAGACTGCATGGCAGAAGCAAACCATTTTACTAGTGAAGCATTATTACTTTCGAAGATGATGTCATCTACATAGACCAACACAATGATAAAATCATTACCCTCTATTTTGATATATAGATTGTTGTCAATTGTTCCTCTCTTGAACCCTTTGTCTTGAAGATACTTATCTAGTCTGTAGTACCAGGCACAAGGAGCTTGTTTCAACCCATGTAAGTCTTTCTTCAGCTTGCAGAAAAAGTCAGGGTTATATGACAGTTGGAAACCTTCTGGTTGTTCCATATAGAATTCTTCTTTTAGATCTCCATTTAGAAAAGATGACTTGACATCAATTTGATAGACTTTAAACTTCTTATGACAAACATAGGCAAGAAACATTCTAATAGCTTCTAATCTTTCTACGGGCGCAAATGTTTCATCAAAATCCAGTCCTTCTATTTGAGCATATCCTTTACAGACCAATCTAGCTTTATTCCTAACTATTTTTCCTTGTTCATTCATTTTATTTTTAAACACCCATTTGGATCCAATTACATTCTTATCTGTTGGTATAGGAAAAAGCTCCCAATTATTGTTCTTCTTAATCTGATCCAATTCCTCATTCATTGATTTTAACCAATTTACATCTTCACTGGCTTCATTGAATTTCTTGGGTTCCACCATTGATATGAGGGATATATGTGATTGCTTAGTGTCTTCGATTATCCTTCTCCTAGTTTGTACACCTTTGTATTTCTCACCAATTATCTGACTTGTAGGATGGTTCTTTTGAGTAATTCTGGAGGAAGGATTTGATGTTGTCTGCTGATTTGAGTCTGCCTGAGTGTTTGTATCTTCATATGACTCAGAGTATTCTTTTTCTGATTCTTGGACCTGTTCATCTTCAATTCAACTATATCCTCTGTTGTTGATTCAATATTGCTCACCTCTCTTACTGGGACTCCTTCATCAACTTTTGTGTCAATACAATCAACCAATTTATGCATCCTCTTATTATAGCATATGTATCCTTTACTGTTTGTAGAATACCCTAAGAAGATGCCTTCATCAACCCTCTCATCATACTTACAAATGTTTTCATTATTATTCTTTATGTATCACTTACTCCCAAAGACTTTGAAGTGTTTGATTGTAGCAGGTCTTCCATGCCACAGTTCATAAGGTGTCTTGTCACTGTGTGTTCTGAGGTGAGATTTGTTAAGAATGTGGATTTTTGTGTGTATTTCTTCTACCCAGTAGGTTTGACCAATGTTATTCTCATTCATCATTGACTTGGACATTTGCTGAACTGTTCTGTTTTGCCTCTCAACTACTCCTTTTTGTTGTGGAAAGTGTGTTCTTGTCATTGATGGAAAGAACAACAACGTCGATGTTTTACAAGAAAAACATAAGCTCAGGAGGAGAAGCGAACAATATGTAGAAAAAAGAAAGCTCATAAGAGATAACAATTTCCAGAATTGCAGACGAGGTCCAAGAGACAGACTCGCAGGAAGAGAAAAGGTCGAGACCCGTGAACACTTGGAAAATATTTTAAGTCGGAGAGATCCGAAGCTCAGGAGGAAGAGTGATAGTGGTCGTTGGATCATCGATCCAAAAGACAAGCAACCATTAGATCCAGTGGATTTGAGAGGAGGTTATTGTTCAAGGAATCTCACTTCGTAAGAATTGACAACTTGAAAGTTGAAGTACCCAAAGCCTGAAATCTGATATGAATGTGGACCATCGGATCTGTAGAAAATGCAATGACCATCAGATTGAATTAGTGGAAGGACATGATAAGCAAGGGCTGAGATTTGAGATCACGATCGCCCGAAGCACATGTATCATCATCCACCAATCCCGCTCCTCCTCCTCTTCCTTCACATCTATCCCAATATTTTGATGCTTTGGACACTATGTTCACATCGGGTACTGCTGCACATATTCATGATATTGATATAGAGACATTTGATAGTGAACTTTTGCCGACATTTACTTATGAGACAGATGTTCTTGATAGAGGCTATACCTCTGGTAGTAGAGATACTGATGCACTTGGCTCTCGTGGTGGACCTAGCTAGTAGTGGTATTGATTGACAATTATATTGATTGTTTTATATTTTACTCGAGATCTATATATGGCATGTTTATTGCATATTTTGTTGAGATGTATGTTTGACATGTATATTCATATGTATATCACTCATGTATATTATTTTTTTTCATATAATGTTGTGGTTGTTGTTGTTTTTTGATTTCTAAAATGTATTATGAGTATGCTAATGACAGACATTGTTAATGATTTCTTCGTTTTTAAGTGAAATTTGATACGTATCACTCATTGAAATTTACAATTTCCATATAATGTTTAACTTTACTTTTATGAAAGTGCTTAAACTGAATTGTGATTGCAAAAAGTTATAACCATTAATGCCATATAATGTTTAATTGTTCTACAAGGTGAATTGTTTGTTGTCCAACAAGACAATATGTTGATTAAACGTATTTAGAAACAAAAATACTTAAATATGATGAGTGCAATGATTGTGATTTGAATATTTATTTCTTTTTCATATATTATAATAATAACATTATAACATAATTTTTCACTAATAATAATGATGATGATGTAATACTAATGTTATTTATTTATTTATTTTTTGTTATTATTCAAATATTACAAGACAAAGTTGTAATATAATTGTTTACTAAAATCACAATTATTGTATTTTATTAATATTTATTTATCCAAAGATTTTATTAATTTATATTATCCAACAATTATAATATATGGAATTTATTCAATTAAATCTAAAATAATAAATATAGAGAATAATAATACATTTTGATCTATACAGTTTTGATGAAATGGTTTCAAATTTTTTTACTCTAATTCAAACTTTATAAATCTTCTATTAAAAAATAATATCACCCAACATTTTATAATTAATGTTGTAAGAATTAGTAAAATTCAAAAAAGTTTCTATACTTTTAGATAAGTATGGATCATTAGAAATTTCCTTAATTTTGACTAGGCTCTAGAAAAAAGACTCTTTTAGAATTTCCATGTCCTTACTATATTAACACTTATTTCAAGGAGAATGCAAAAAGAATGATTAATATAAATTTATATGATTATAAAACTAAAGGATGAAGTGGAATAAGTGAAGGCCATGATATTTGCACTAGTTAAGGTGGGGAATGCTATCAAAGTTGGTAATGCCAACACCACAAATGTAGATGTTACACAGAGTTATTTTGCTGGAATTGTCCTTAGAAGTTCCATCAAAGTAAGTATATATTTATTTGAATTTTGATTTTTTCAAACAACACAAATTTTGAGGTTTGAATATTTTTTAATATCTTCATTTTTTGTTAAATAAAACATAATTTAAAATAAATCTTTACTTTGGGTTATCTCAATTAATGCTTAGTAATTCAAAGGTTAACATAAACATATTTTAATACAATACAACATAAATTTGCTATAATAAACAATAAATAGGAAAATAAAAATATATCAAAACCACATCTTATGCTTGTACTATTTAATGTATTTTCAATATGGTGGTTGTAAATTGTTGTTAACTTTTCATATGCAACATAATTATAAAATGAAGAAAAAATACATAATTGTCCATTATAGATACCCATAATAAAATGACACATCCACAACATAAATGTCTAAACAAATCATTTACAAATCAATCTTCATTGCCATCACCCTGGTTATCTTCCTCGCTTGGAATTGTAACAATGTTGTTTGCAAAAAGATGTTTAGATATTCAATCATGTATCAGTATGAACCACCAATCCCCATCCAACACATCCAGGTAAAAGAACACATGGTTTTAATGTTTTGGGAAAACATAAGGGTCCTTACTTTCAACCCACATTTTTTTTGAGTTAATACATATTGCCCCACAGTCACGATATTCCTTTACATTTATTTGGTCGAAGGTATCCTACCACTTGTAACAAAAAATAACACATTGAAACGATGAGAAGTCCACTTTCATTATCTCTTGTATCCTTCCAATGTAACCTAACTCCCCTTCTATTAGGTTTTCATCACAGTGGCTAGCATGACTAGATTGGTCAAACTTGACCTCCACCCCACAATCTTCTGTGATGTGTCCATCATCAACATACTCATTGCAGAAATGATGTCAATATGCTCACATAGAGGGGAACAAATGCACCTATAAAAATGCGAACAAAGGACGATGTCATATGTCTAATAACCAAAACATTAATAAAAAACATAATACATGTTACAATTCAAATGTGCAATATTATAAATAGAATGTGGTCCTCAAAGAGGTTATTATAGAGTTGTTGCACCCGATCCCTATGTTTAGTGCATCTATATATTTTCCACGTGGGTTATGACCATACACCACATATTTCTCTTGTATTTGGTCAGGCACCCAAATGTTGGGACATATTTTCTTTTAAATGATCATGATAAGGCATGATTCTACCATTCAATCGTATGAATTATTTCTTGTCACTGCCCCATTTTCTTCTTTTCTCTTCATACAACGCGACCCATGGTCACATTTCCTCCGCGATGTAAAGAATGAATTTATTGATGGAATCCATTTCCAAATTTTCTAATGTATACAAAACTTCAAAATGAATAGAATGAGATCAAATATATATTATCAACCTAATTTTTTTATTTATTGATGGCATCAAAATTTATGATTTCGTTGATGTATAAAATAATTCAAAACAATTAGCATGGGATGAAATATATATTATCAACTTCAATGTAAACAATTTCTCTGTACTAAATTGACAAAATATATCTGACCTACTTTTTATCAAGCGCCTTTTTCCATTTGTTTGGAGTAGCTCCCCTTGCCTTTTGTCCTCATCTTGATTGCCATCCCAAATGAATTCCCTTGGTGTGTCATCAATTTTCTTGATGTACTCATTGGCGTAATAGAACAACTCATATACTATGTACCCCTCTGCCATAGAGTCCTCCGTTTTTTCCCTTTGTTGAACAAACCCCTTCAATATTTCCATGTACCTCTCTAAGAAGAACATCCACTAACATGAGAGCACCCAAACTAATTCAACCTCATAAGGTAGGTGAATTAGAAGATGGACTTGCGAGTCCATAAAATTCATGGGTAGTTCCTTCTCAAACATACAAACAATCTTAGATATCTCTCGACGTCACCATGGAATGCTATCCATATGAATCTCCCTTTATGTGATTGGAACGCCATAGGTCATGGGAGAAGTCATGGTTCACACAAACACACACGTTCAAAGGATAATGACACTACAACTTAGCCACACACATCATTAATTTCCATAAAACTGTGAGTACACTGCATATTTCTACCGACGTCAGTATAGAAGAAGAATCATGTATTCAACATACATACCCTTAAAAGGTTCATATGGTCATGTGATTTAAAACCCAAAAAATTCTCGTCTATAATGAAGCTATTATTTTTTGTATCTCAGAGGTACTTCTGCATTAGCGGTGCCTAACATGCAAAAGTGACCGAGAAAATGCTTTTCTATAGTGACTTGACTTTATAAAGTGATTTTATAAAGTTAAGTGGGATGTTTTATTATTTAATGAGTAAAATTGACTTTTTAAAGTTTGGTTCACTTAAATCACTTAAGTTAACTCAATGAAAGATTAAGTCACGTCCGTTGATCTTATGGATTAATATTGAATCTAAACCATTAAGATCTAGGGTTAGGGAAGTTACTCATTAATGAGTAAATAAAAGCACCTTTTGAGAGAGAGGCATGGAACGTTTCAAGGGATATTGAGAGGGAAAGTGAAGAGACTTTTTCCAAGAGAGATAAAGGTGAAATGAAAAGAGGAACAAAAAAGGGGGATTGACACAAATCCCAAGGAGAGGGTAGCACACATCCCAAGGAGAGAGTTCAACATTTATGAACAGTCTGTACAACATTTAAAGGAGGGTTGTATAGACATTTATTGTTGGCCATAAAACAAGGAGAAAGGAAAGAAATTAATGCTGGTTGCACATATTTCAAGGTGTCTTTATTGTTTAGAAAATCCATACAAGGGTCACACTTTACCTGTAGTAGATCTGGGCACAAAAATTGAGGTTTTACTACTGTGTTTTTTTCTATACTGGTCCATATAGGGTCATACATGCATAGAAAATGAGACAAGAAGCTGGGCATGCAAATTGAAGTGGTGTTGGGCATATTTGTGAGATAAGTACATACATATTTGTTGGAAAATTTATTGTTTTTGTAAACTCAAAAATTTCCTGTGAGTTCAAGAAGAAAGAATCTCTCCTTGGTTGGTTTTCCCTTCGGGGTTATTCCAGGGGCATTGCCCATAAATATTTGTGTCAAATGTGTACATGAATGTTGTCTATTGTTAGTTTATTTCCGCTGCTAAGTTTAATATTGCTTAGTCATTTGTATTTCTTCTCGTAAACTACTATTGAATGCTAGTTGTTTACTGCATTACCATTGAAGTTTTATTGGAGGTTGAAATTAGAATTTGACTAAGTGTTTGACGAAAATCACTATAAATTTAACATGGTATTAGAGCTTGGGATCCAAGGCTTAGTGGACAGATTTTGGCACTTGGATAACAATGATTTTTAGGGGTTTTTTCTTGTAAGAAAGAAGAGACGAAAAAAGGTCTTTGTCAGTTGGACAAGGATAACTTCCAATCTTAGGTATGAGGATAGATTGGAAGGGATCTCAAACTACCTACAATGGAAGGTAAGGATTGCAACTATTCTTAGGGAGAAAAATCCATGGGATTTTGTGAGTACCACAGTGACAGTTCCTTCATTAGATCCCCATTTCCCTAGACTTCCATGTGGTGAAGGAAGAAAGGGCACAAAGGATAATATTATATGGAGTGAAAGACCACTTGATCCCACACTTGATTTAGAAGTTGACAACCAAGGAGATGTGGGATGCACTGATAAAATTGTATGAGAACATGAATATGTCCCTGAGGGACAAGGTACACAACACTAGGATGGACAAGGGAGAGAGTGTGGCCTCCTATCTCACCAATATTAGATAGGTGAAGGATGAGTTGGAAGGTGTAGGGGAGATTATTCTAGACTTGAAGTTTGTGCACATTTTCCTCAAGGGATTCACCAAAGAGTGGTATGTTTTCATGAAGTGTGTGGTGGGAATAGAGAAGCTACCGGATTGAAGTAGACTACAAGATGAATTTACTCAGGAGGAGATCCATAAGGTTTCTCAGAGTAGATATTAGGAGAAGGCAGTGGGTGGTGTAGATGAGGAGAATGTTTCTCTTGTGGGAAAGAGAAAAGAAAAGAAGAAGGACACGAGCAAAGTGAAATTCTTTGCATGTCATAATACTGGCCACTATGCTAGTCAATGTCAAAACAAGAAGAAGAGTGAGAAGGATCCAGAGGTATAAACATCAACTGAGGTTATTGGGTTTACTAAGAAGTTAGAGAAGGAATGTTCTTTGATGACTAGTCTTTCAGGTAATGATTATGCAGAGTTTGGGGACATTGGAGCATGGTTTGTGGACAATGGTTCATCTCGACATATGATGGGATTGAGGTTTGTGTTCCTTAGTTTTTCATAGATAGATTAAAAATTCTATGTGGGTCGTGGGGATAGAACCATACATGTAGTGGTAGGGGTTGGATGCGTGATATTCTAGCTAGAGTCAAGAGGTTTTCTAGAGTTGGTTGAGGTGTTGTTTTTTTCGAGCTGCCAAAACATTTTCTCTCAGTATCAACTTTGGAGGTTGTTGGATGTGGAGTTGTGTTCTTCCATGGAAAGGTGTTTCTGTATCCAGAGGAAGCTACTCTGGAAACAATTGTATTGTTTGGTGTATAGTATGAGAGGTTATACAGGTTGTTGGGATAGCCTATGGTTGGATCCGATAGATTCTTGGATTTAAAATCCCTGTCAGTGTCAGAGAGTGAGTAGGTTGCTTAAAAGAGTGAGTTGATACCAGGAATTAGGCTTATTCTAGTATTCTTAGATGACTCAACTGGTATGACATGACATAGTTGAATACTCAGGTGAGTGAGGAGGCTCCTAGGAGCATGTGTTGGATGGATAGGTCTCAATATTAGAGTCAACACAGGTAGTAGAAGGGGCTTCCAATTCAGAGTGAGAAGAGGCTTCTAGTTCATAGGGAGCATCTAAAATAACATATGACATGATGGGGATGGAGATAGATCTTGCTGGAGTTTGCAGAAGTACCTCCCTTGCTAATAGGGAGTGTTAATTTTTGTAGCTCGGAGGTATTTCTGCATTGGCGGTGCCCAAAATGTAGAAGTTACCGAGCAAATGTCTCTCTCTAGTGACTTGACTTTATAAAGTGGTTTTATAAAGTTAAGTGGGATATTTTATTATTTAATGAGTAAAAGTGACTTTTTAAAGTTTGGGTCACTTAAGTGATTTAAGTGAACTCAATGAAAGATTAAGTCATGTCTTTTGATCTTGTGGAGAAATATTGAATCTCATTCATCGAGATCTAGGGTTAGGGAAGTTACTCATTAATGAGTAACTAAAAGCAGTTTTTGAGAGAGAGGGGGCACACTTTTCAAGGGAGATTGAGAGGGAAAGTGAAGAGGCACTTTTTCCAAGAGAAATAGAGCTGAAAGGAAAAAAGGAAAAACAAAGGGGGATTGACACAAATCCCAAGAACAGGGTAGCACACATCCCAAGGAGAAAGTTCAACATTTATGATCAGTCCGTACAACATTTAAAGGAGGGTCATACATGAATTTATTTTTGGCCGTACATCAAGGAGAATTGCACAAAATTTGAGGTTGGTTTTGTAGATTTCAAGGTGTCTTTATTTATATTAAAATTCGTAAAGGGGTCGTACTATACCTACAACAGATATGGGAACAAAAATGGAGGTTGTACTACCATGTTATCTACTATACTGGGTCGTACGAGCACATAAAATGAGACAACAAGATGTGAATGCAAATCAAGGTGGTGTTGGGAAGATTTGTGAGATAAGTACAATCATATTTGTTGGAAAATTTATTGTTGTTGTAAACTCATAAATTTTCTGTGAGCTCAATAAGAAAGAATCTCTCCTTGGCTAGTTTTCCCTTCGAAGTTTTTCCAGGGGCATTGCCTAGAAATATTTTTGTCAAATGTGTATTTGAATGTTGTCTAATGTTCATTTATTTCCACAACTATGTTTCATATTTCTTAGTCATTTGTATTTCTTCTCATAAAATACTATTGAATGCTAGTTTTTTACTACATTACTATTAAATTTTTATTGCAAGTTGAAATTAGAGTTTGACTAAGTGTTTGATGATGGTCACTGTAAATTTAACAGAAGAAACGTCGTAGAATCGACCCATATAAAGGTTCCTTCACACCCAATATAACATCCTTCGCCATAGAAATATCATATTTATTCAAAATCCATGGAACATCACCTTCTTTAAAATACCAAGAGGGACCAACCTCTCCTCTAGTTTCGTTTCTTGGCGAATGTCTCTTTTTAGTATTTGAATAAAAAAGATCTCTCCTAACAACCAATGTGTTTCTTTTATTCCATGATATGTGTCTCCATAAAGAAGATGAAACATTTTTGAATATATTCATGGGATATAATAAGTGGCCAATATTAAGATGCTCCCAATATGTAAGCTCATAAAATATAGATTTACTTTTCATCCCAATGAGCATTTTCTCAGCATAGGTGTCAAAAAATTCAGGATCATCAAACATAGGTTCCCTATATGAATAAAAAAACTCTGCCATTTCCTTCTCCTTCTCTGTGTCATATTCCCTATTCCAATTTGCTAGTGTCATTATTTCAAGTCTCCGAGTTCTCTCTAGTTTACCATTGAAATAAGATGCAACTCTTCTATAAGGGTGGTCTTATGGGAGGAATACTCTCAAACAATCATACATTGGCTTTCATAGGTGGTTGGACCACCTAGCCTTTATAGAAGGTCCACACCATTTACATCCATGATAACCTTTTGCTACAAGACATGTGATGTTATTATATACATAGCATGTTAGTGTCAGAAATATAGTTCCACCAAATGAAGTATGCCAAATAAAATTACAGATATAAACAAATTGATGATCATGCTTACCAGAGAAAACTCATAGTCCTGTATAATCGTGCATGGTGTACACACATATTCCATACACCATAAAATACCTCTCCATTGGGATGGGTCTTGATACATCATATACATGTATCCCTTTCCATAATTGCTTAAATTCATCGATCAATTGTTGGAGGTAGACATCCATTATCTTCACTTGTCTTCTACCTGGGACTATAAGAGCTAGCATAAGATGTTCATTCTTCAAGAAAAACCATGGGGGGATATTGCTATTGATCACTACCGCTGGCCAAACATAATAGGTTGTGTCTTGGAGGGAATATGAGTTTTATCCATCCATAGATATTCTCAATTGGAGGCTTCGTACTTGATCCTTGAATTTATTAGGCCATGTATCCTCTATATGCTTCATGAATATTGAATCTACAAGTATTCACATAAATCCTAGCTTACTTCTATGTGAGGCATGTTGCCCCTACAACATCGCTAATTGTTTGCAATGAAAGAGCCTTTGTATCCTTGGAATTATAAGCATGTGCCTCAATATATTATGAGGAGGACCATGTGCCTTACTCTTGTTTTTTGATTTATGGTACCGGTCATGCCCACATTATAGACATATATATTTATCCACATATTCATCTCTATATATAATACAATAATTCAGACATGCATGGTATGTTATGTACTCAACACCCAATATTTTCAGCAGTTGATTTGCCTTTGCGCAACTATCGAGTAAACAATTATCACTCATAAGTATGTTATCATTGAGTAACCTGCAATTAGTGGGAAATAGAAATGTACACTTTCATTAAGAATGAATAACATCAACCCTTTTCTTCCTTCACCGTGTGACAATATTCTTTAAAAAATTAGGGGACTTAATGGTTAGTTACCTCAAAAGTTCCAAGAAACACGCATTTGACATACCATACATTTATTTCAAGTTGTACAGTAACATTGTTGTCCCAAGATGGGTAGACTTGCAAACCATTGTACTAGAAGAAATAGAGGGGTGGTGGAAGCAAATTTCATGGTTTCATAGAAGGTATCTATGACATCAACGTCATCCCCTAGTTCATTTTAATGGAATGCAACTAATAACATTCCCTCCATGGATTGGGTATCCCACAAGAAATTATCCATACCAACCTCTATATCATTTCCTTCATCCCTAACATGTGAAGAACTATTGTTACTGTTGAGGTTTTGAATCATTGACTTAGGATGTAGTGGGAATTGAATAGGTGGTTGTTTCAACTATTCTCGGTATGCTTCCTCTCTGAGCTATTTTCGTTTAGAAAAAATCTCGCAAATGTTGAATTATATATGAGATTTTCCTCATTTTTTCTTTGAAAAATTCTTGGTCCATGGCAAGTTCATAAATATCTTTACCCAAAAGTTCCGTGTTATGCAAATTTCACTTCCTTTTTTTTTTCCTCCGTAACCATAACATACTGTGACTTAGTCATATTTTAAGAATTCTTCTTATAACAATGGGTCGGGGGACTCACAGATTTATTTTATCACCTCTTATGTTCCCTTTTCTCCGTTGTTACCAAAATGAAACTTCATTTTTTCCGCGATCCTCCTTTTAAGTTCTATACTTATAATATTTCTAATCTTTTCCATCGCGGGTTCATGGGTAACCAAGTCTTGAATAATTCATTTCTTATGAGTTCGAACAATAATAACACTTAACCAAATTCTTATCTTCACTCTTATTATTGAGCTGGCAGACTCATGGGTTCACCTCATCATCCTTTCCATGCCCGACTCCCTACTATAGTATATTTGTTTCTTTGTCACTCTTCTCGAGGTAAATTAAATTCTAATCCTACAGAAGACAACTGTCAATTAAATCATGAAAAGGTCATTATTAATGGCATAACTCTAGAGGTAATATAGTTTAATTTTCATTAATTTCTTCATCGAAAAAAGGATTTAAGTCATATTACCGAGAAAAAATTTCATTTCAAAATCATTGTTCTAAGGAATTATACTACAGTCCGCCAACTTCATTAAAATGGCTACAAGAAGACTACAATTTTGTGGATATACATTGAATATTTTTGGGTGAGAATACCAAAATTTTCAATGGTCAAGATATTAATGGTACTATGCTACATTTCCCTTACCTAGAAGAAATGAGAACAAAATCTGTATTAGGGATTGCTCTAGTTGGATGTGTACCCAAATTCTTTGACTGTAAAGAAGTTTTCTCTTGATGCGATGATAAATTCGTTACAAGTCTAAGGGTTATTCAAATTCAAAGATAAATCTCCATTTCTTTAGCGGTGTTGGTTTTCAAAAAGATGTTGAAATTTCCAGAGCCTACCATTAATTTTAAAGGAGAATAAGCAAAGAAATTTCTCAATAATAAAAACAATGGATTGGATCTTTTACAAGAATATTTAGAAGATCCTACAACAATGCTACTTGATATATCAAGAATTTAGGTTATTCTATTGAAGAACCCTTATCAAGAAATTGCATGGATCTTCACTAGAATTATTGGTCAAGAATCCACAACAACCATTCCTTGGTTGATCCTCTATATTTTGTATTTTACAATTAATGAAAAAAACATCTTTGATTGGGGAAAGAACAAAAAAAATGGTTTCACACCAGAATTATTTATGACTTAGCCTCAACCTAACCAACACCATTTGTAAGTTGGATTAGGAAATCAAACAGGCATTTTTCATCAATTATATGATCTAGTGCTCACAACATCCCAAACTCGTGAAGAACTTGAAGGGTCTTGGAAAATTCTTTCCCATGAAGAAGAAAGAGAGATTGAAAGAGGACAAATACAAAGAAGGCAAGACAAATATTGAAACTGGAAAAATATAAGGGCTCAATAACAAGGAGTAAAATAAAATAACTTGAAAGAATCAAAGAAAGTTCAAGTGTTAAAGAAGAAAAAGATCAAATCATGGCTAAAATAGAAGAAATAAATCAAGGCCCTCCCAAGAATCGTGAAGAAAGATGACAAAGAATTCCATGGAGAAGGGTTAGAAATATCCCTTTCCAACCCTTCCACAAGGGTTATTACCAACATTCCCAGGAGATGGAGTAGTCGATCCAAAGAAACACATGGAAACATTTTAGAGCCTATGTGAGGATCATTTGATTATTTTCTGAAATATGTTATTTATTTTACTTTCTGCAAACATTGAGAATAGAGATTCCTGGTCCATTTCACATGAATCCTTAGTGTGTATATTTCTTATTTTTATTTTCTTGAGTGATAATATTTGGGATTTTTTATTTTACAATTCCCCATTTATATATTGATGTCCCAATATACGTAAAGAAATATATTTAAAGAATTTACAAAGGAGTACCACCTCTATAAAAATGAAGGGGGATTTTTAATCCTCATGAGGTTATTATTTCAATCCTAACTGATTCAAACATCAACAAAACTTGAAATTTTAGTGGGGTGCAACGGTAGATGTTGGATAGGTCGCTCCTCATTAGAATCCTGATTGTAAAAATATTGAACAATACATTGATAATATTAGTAACACAATGCTTTTAATATGTCCAAACATTATACCTGGATGGGGTGACACTTGGCAAGAGGAGGGGGACGGATGGCAGGGACAAATGGTGGGGGAAGTTATTGTCCCAAAACGCCACCCCTGACGTATTTACTCCCCATGGCACACACCATGAGGGGAGTTACTTCAGTGCACCTGGCGGAGCTCTTGGACGAGCGATCCAGCTAGGCCACCAATACCAGTTGCCTGTATCAGTCCCGTTAGCCTTCAATGGTGATGGGAGAGGCATCAATGGCTCCCAATAGCGTTAAAGGTAACCATGGCATGCATTTCTTCCTATTTTTTATCTGTTACGATCACTGCATAGTGCTTGTCGACCCTCATGGCTTCATAGCTTGCACTCTATGCGTCCTCCTGGATTCCTTTGGCCACTACCACTCCCCCAAAACCCCCTTGCATCTGTCCCATCCCTTGGTTCTTCCCACCATTCCCCGAGAGAGAGGAAAGCCCAGGCGTGACACTAGGAACAAGAATGCCATTACCCGAGACAACAGACTTACATCCTCTCAACGATCTTTAATTACCCATTGTAGCCACCCCCATAGACATACCAGAAGCACTCAGACAACCCTGTGCATCCAAAAAATGGAGACCCAGTCACCCTTGCTCCAGACTTAGACTTCTCTGCGCACTCCAAAAACGGAGACCCCGTCCCCCCCAATGTATTCTCCATTACCGCCTCTGCATTTTCCAGCTAGCACTTCAAAGGAAGAGGCACTTCAGTGCCTCCACCTTGTCAAAGAAGAGGCACCACCTCCAGTTTGGCATCCAGGCCTGAATTTGGTGAACACAGAGCCACTTCCAGTTTCCCAACCAAGTCCAAGCTTGGCGAACACGACAGTGCCACCCTCAGAGGAACACATCCCTATGGCCACTAGCCTTCTCCCCCCCCCCCCCACTGAGCCTTACTAGGGGGACGAAGGCTGCATCGTGGAGGAGGAAATCCCTCCAAGATGGCAATTGACAAACACAGGGAAGGACCCAATTGCAGTGGAAGATACAGGCATAGAAAAAGGAGAGGAGGGCTCACACTCTGCCTATCATCTAGTAGAGGAGCATCTTGAGCTCCTCTTCAACATCCAACAGTGGCAGAACAAACATGTGCATGGCCAAAGGATAATCAATCAACGACTTGATTTTCTACTTGATGCATTCACATAAGCCCCAACGCAAGCATTTTTCCCCACTTGCAAGAAATTTTTTTATCCCGGCATACACCTCTCATGGACTTCCAGGTTCCCCAATGGCTTGATGTGGCTCACCCTCAATTCCGTTTTTTTTTTTGTCAATTACAGTTTTAGAATGGATAGTAATTTAATTTTCACTCTTTTTTCCAGTTGTGTAATTATCTTAGTTATGGCGGCTCTGAATGAAGTCAACCCTAGGCTAGTTAGATGGAATAGGGTTCCTGTTGAAACCTTAAGATCTCTGCACAATTTTTGTAAACTATATTTCAGCCATGATAGGCATATCATCGCTTGGAGCCACCTGTTCTAGTTTCCCTTATGTGGTGGAACAGGTGGATGCCAAATGAAGTACAACTGTATACTCGTGATTTAATATAAGGTCCTTCTTTTATTTAAAATAAAAATAAAAATATGTCCAAACATTATACCAAACACTTATTAGAAGCATGGACATTTTTTTCCCAATAATAAAAATGAAACCAACTCCTTTATAAAATTACTGTCAAATTAAGCAATACATTTACATTAGTTCCATTGAAAATCCAAAAAGACAATTATTCAATCATATTTTTCTTACAACCTTAGTGGTTGTCTACATAAAAGAGATTCAATTCATAGTGTAATACCATTGAACCTAGTTGGTTGTTGGAATATGGCATGTTAGGATTGGTAGGCTAAATAAGTGGTCCATTTTAATCAAACATCTTCTTTTGGTATCTTTCTCCTAATAAGAGCTTGTAGAATTTTGGGATTATGGGAATATCTTGAGCATCTAAACTCGAACTTGAATCTTGATCTTGCAAAATTCAATGAACAATTGTTAAACTGCACCTGCAAACATAACATAAATTTAATGAAATAAATGAGTTATCAATTAAATCTAGATGTACTACAATCGACATGAGATAAATTAAAGGAATTCCAAAGATACAAAATGAGCTAGAATCTAAAGAATTGCCCATTTGATATTATCATTCATTTTTTCCTTCATTTTATCCAAAATCGTAAGCTTGGGTAGCATTGAACAATCTAACTTCAAAGATAACTTCGAAGAATAGAAGGGGATAAGATTGAGATCCAATACCGACGTCCAAAGATCACAGAAAAATCATGTTCTTTATTGACAGTACACTTAAACAATCATTGCTTTTTTCTACACTATCATTGTTTTTTTCCACCCAACTATATAAGAAATATCAATCTAGATTTAAAAAATAAAAAATAGTTACTTGATCCCTAAAAAATATCCTTCTTGAGCTTAGGAAAT
>ML809685.1:470-11856 GCA_009831015.1 Picea engelmannii | reverse complement strand
TATGTCATCTAGAAGCCCCAAAAGGTCAAAGTAGTCAAAGTGGTTTAAGAGATTTTAAAAGGTAAATAATAAAGTGAAGTGATGAGTGTATTATAATTCAAAGTGAACACAAAATAAATTATTTCAATAATAAATTTAATGGATAAATTAGAGGTGGACCCAACCCTAAAATAAGGAAAGTGGACCAAGTGACCTATAAGACGTTTTTAAGGAAGCTACTTGGAGAGTATAAATAAGAGGCAAGGCTTTCTAATTTGAATTACACTTGAGAATATTGAATATCTATATGTGTTTGAGGTAACCAAGGATATCTAAATCAGAATTCTGAGTGAAGGTGAAGAAAAGAAGACTGAAATGCAAGGAAGGATAAATTCTTTTGATGGTGCTTTCTAAGGTATGTTATTTACAGGTCATCTCACCATTTTCGCTATAACTTTTTTTATATAATGATTCAGACCTTGAAATTTCTATGAAAGTGAGAAAACATATCCAAGTATATTTGGTAAAAAAATCAGCTTGTGGGTCATTGTATTTTGGGAGTTACACTCCGTGGAAAATAGGGTTTGTGGTCAGTCCTGAAACTAGTCAAAATTAGGTGTTTCGGGTAAAAATGTCATGAATTATTCATAACGGATCCAAATTAAGTGAGAAAAAATGTGTTGGTTAGGGTATAGTATTTATTATTTTTTTTAATATTTTCATATCAATTCATCATCAAATATTTTGTGCGGGGCACGCTCTACAAGGTCACTCTCTAGAATAAGCCAGAATTCAGCAAGGTATGCCATTTTTGCTATAACTCCTTTTCTGAGAGGTTCCAAGTAGTGAAACTTGGAGGAATTGCATAAAACACATGGAAGAACATTTTTTTATCAGTTTCAGATATTTATACATTACAGGTTCAAAGTTATGATTACTTCAATTTAGGGTTGTTGACTAATCCAAAACTAGGCATGCGAGACTAAAGAAAAGTTTGATGAAAATGCTAGTCTCTTGTTTTTAAAGTTAAGGAAGGTTTGCAAGAATGTGATCATATACAAAAGGTCTATTACAAAGCTACAAATAAATTGATGAGGGATTTCGGTTGTGGTACATGTTGAGTACATGGTTGAGACAAGTAGTTGATGAGTTGGCACACATACATGAGGTGTATAGTTGATGATGTTGGTACATATTGATGAGTCATAGTTGATGAGTAGTTGACACATGATTGGTACATACTTGGTACATGGTTGGATGCACTTGTTTATGGTACAGGTTGATTATAGGTTGGTGCATGGTTGATGCACTTGTTTATGGTACAGGTTGATTATAGGTTGAGGTATAGGTTGATGCATGGTTGATGCATGGTTTAGATTCATTGGTACATGTTTACAGTGGTATATCTCATAGTGATAGTGTGACAATGGTTCCATCATTCTACTTCTACTTCGGGGTGGCAGGATGGGGCAAGGACATGTGGTTGTAGCCACCTTACGGTTGTAGCTGGAGAACATTGGGGGTTGTAGCCTCCTTCTGGTTGTAGCCAGAGAATTGGGGAGTTGGAGCATCCCTCAGGTTGTAGCCTGAGAAACTAGGGGGTTGGAGCCTCCTTCCAATTGCAGCTGGAAAACAAAGGAAGTTGGTGCTTCCAATGAATGTAATTCTTCAAGACATATAAGAAAAAACATTCCGTGGTTTTCTCCCGATTTGGGTTTCCACGTAAAACACTGGTGTACTGTGTATGTGTGTGATTGTTTATTTCTTACTTCTCATTATTAGATAATAATTCTACATTGATATAACATTTGAAGAAAAAAGGATTATAATTACACTATTACTGATTCACCCCCCTCTCAGTAATTCAACAATACACATCGATGCACATTAATTATAATAATTCACAAGTACAAACCATAGAGAAACACATCGTTCCATAAACGATATAACGTACAACAATATTTATCGTTTCAAAATTGTACAGTGCTAATGTTTAAAATATACACCGGGGCACTAAAAATAATTTACATACTAGTGCATTATGTTTATTATACACACTAGGGTTCTATATATTATTTATGCATTGGTGCGTCTACTATAATATACACATCGATGCTTAGTAAAAATAATGGCGTCAACATCTCACCTCAAATATTCAAAATTTCACTACCCTTCGGTGCATATGGTAAAATAGATACCAGTGTGTTCTAATTACAGAAGCACCAGGGGGCATGCTATATTAAATGCACCAAGTCTTAGGATAACTTGATTTCATCGGTGCACCAGGGCTTACAAATCCTAAAATGCATAAGTGCTTCATAATCAAATAAGGAAAAAATGGTGCACAGAAATTATAAGAACATTGGTGCTTTTCATATGACAGAAAAGGAGAAACCAGTGTGCAATAGTTATAAATGCACCAGGGGATTTTTTTATTATATTAAACTCTGTATAATTTGTATGATATTAACTCACCGGTGTGTTTTGATTATAGTTATGCACCAATGCATTTTTCATAATACCACACCAGTGCGTTTTGACAAACCGAAAAAAAAACCTTCGCCTACAACCTCCGTCCGCCCATTTTTTTTTAGTTATATGGAACATCCACTAAAACCTCCATAGTCAATAGAGGAGGTTGTAGCGGAGGTTATTTTGAAAATTTTTCCAAATTTTGTAACACTAAAAACCTCGGCTAGAAGGTGTTCTCCTTACAGTGTAATTCTAAAAAGGATTTGGCTCGATTTTTGAATATTGGACAATTTGATTTCTCCTTCAAATATGAGCCTTTTGATTTTTTGTTTTCCTTTAGTCACCATGAAACCTTCTTCAAGGGTGCGACAAGAGGTTCAAAATAAGAAAGGAGAAAAATTTAGGATCAAATATTATTTTTCATCAGGAACAACAAAATATTCATTATTTTGTAATATTATAACATATATATTTAAAGTAGGGAGGACATCTTCCCCACACTTATGAAATACTCTTGTAGCATTTGCAGAATGTAACCTTTTTTCTTCTTTATGAATAAGAATTTACAATTTTCTTATGGGAAAAATAATAATTGGGACCTATAAGGCTAGAGACTTAACCACTTCGTTAAGTAACTTACTGATTAATGAATAAATTTGATTGGATGCCTAGGTTGTCAAGATTTATTTTATACTTATGAATGATGTGATCGAGGGTTAAGTAAGGATTTCATAACTCAAAAAATTATACCACTTCATTATCTAATGGTTTACCTTTCTATGGAGAAGGTTCAACCAAACCTTCACAACATAGACATACTTTTCATAAATTAATAAGTAAAGTGCATAGAGCACAAACAATTACACAAAAATCATAAAAAACAGAATCAGGATGAAAAAGTTCCGACCTTTTGAAAATCATTTCCTTCTTCTCTAGTGAGAAGGATATTCCAACCCTTTTACAAGATCCCCCTTGATGAGAATACTATACTCGAGGAAGGGTTGGCCAACCATTCCTTAGGCTCTCCCCTTTATGTGAATAATATTCTTGAGGAAGGATTAATTGGCCCTTCCTTGTTCTCCCTTTCAATGATAATAGTAATCTTGAGGAAGGGTTAACTTACCCTTTCTCGATCTCCCCCTCAACATGAATAATGTTCTTGAGGAAGGGTCGATCGAGACTTCCTTAGGATTTCCACTATGATTTAGGAAGGGTCAACTAACCCTTCCTTGGTATCCCCTTAGACTTGAATACTGTGTTGGTGGAAGTGTCGAGAAATGAGAATACTATGCTTTAGGATGTGTTTGTTGAACCTTCCCTGGGATCCCCCTTGAAGATAATACTATTATTTATAAGGGTCAACCAACCCTTCCTCAATATCCCCCTTTATGTGAATATTATGGTTGAGGAAGGGTCGATTGATCCTTTCTTGGGGTCCGTCTCGAAGATAATAATAATCTTGAGGAAGGGTTGGCCAATCCTTCCTCACCTCCTCTCTACTTTTCACAAATACTCTAGATGAGGAAGAGTTGGTTGAGCCTTCCTGAACCCCCCCTTGATGTGAATGCTATGCTTGAGGAAGGGTCGAATGACCCTTCCCTAAGCTCCCCCTAGATGCAAATATTGTGTTGGAGGAAGGGTTGGCCAATCCTTCTTTGTGTTCCTTGTAAACAAAAATACTATGCTTGAGGAAGGGTTGACTAAAACTTCCTTGAGATATTATATGAGAAGAATGTTATGCTTGAGGATGGGTCTACCAACCCTTTTCTAGGATCCCCCTATATAAGAATATTATTTTTGAGAAAGGGCCAACCAAACTTTCCTCAAGCTCATCCTCTACGTGAATATTATGCTTGAGGGTGGGTAAATCAATCCTTTCCTAGGATCTCTCTCATTTATAATAGTAATATTGAGGAAGGGTCAACTAACCCTTCCTCAGGATGCTACTTGATGTGAATACTATGCTTGAGGAAGGGTCGACCGAACCTTATCCTGGATCCCTTGCAATGAGAATAATGTGCTTGAGAAAGGGTTGACCAACACTTCCACATGATCCCCATAGATACTAATACTATACTTGGATAAGGGTCAGTTGGCCCTTCCTCATTTCAAATACTATGCTTGAGGAAGGGTTGATGAACTCTTCTATGGAAAAGGGTTGATAAGGCTCAACCGAATTTCTATGGATAAGGGTTGGTTGACTGTTACACATCAAAATTACTCATTACAATGATGGCATAGTGTCATCATTACCAATGTCGCAAGTGTCGCATTTTTGGCCGCAAGTGTCACAAAATCATGTTGTCATCTTGCTTATGTCATGTCTCAGATGACATTATCAAGAACACTCAAAAGACACCTCAAAATACTGCTTTTGAAGAGGAGAAATCATTTGACAGAGAGTACAAGTCTTTTTCCATGGAAACAACCACTAAAATATCAATTTTGGAAGGCAACTCTCCCCTATACACTATCAGGGAGTACCAGTACTCTATGACCTCTTTTGGGGGAGCGTTCCAATGCTTTGTGCCCCATTTTGAGGGAGCGCTGGCCTTTTTTGAGAGAATTTTGGATTGTTGAGGAAAATCAGGGAAGAATCCCCTCATATCTGGAGTTGGTTGGATTCAAATCTGAGGTCAAGGCTCGATCTTAGGGAAGATCCACAACTAAAGGAGAAGAATCCTCAACTTATCCCAAGAATCTCTTAAGTGGTTAGGCCTCTCCAAACCTATAAAAGAAGGCCACTTCATGGTGAAAGGGTGAGACATTGAAGGTATCAAACTTATGATCTCATAAGGGAGATTTATCATTGAAGCATCATCATTTTTGTGTGGGTTATTTGAGCAAAGGGTTGGACAAGGAGAGCTGGGAGAGGCTTTTGCACCTTCATCAAAGGTCTGTAAGTATTATCTGTTGTTATCATTAATATACATATGTTCTTGGCCTATTTCTTTCAAGGTTGTGTTTGTTCTACATGAACTTGTCTATATTAGATAGATCTGGTTTCAAGCTAGTCTTAGTAGAATAGGAAGTTTGTTCTATCTTTGTTTGTTTGCACGACTTATTGAGGAGCTTGGGGATCAAAGATTAGCTCAGACTGTGAAAGGACGAATATCATTTAAAAGGTACTCCTTTCTTCCTCTTCTCTATACTTTAGTTTAACTAGATTTAAAAGGATGTTAGTGACCAACGTTAACACCCTTTCTATCTTGGTCTTAGGAGTCTAGATCCCAAGAGGGAGTCCACTTGTCCACATGGGGATTCTCCTGTAATATAAATTGGTGACACCACTGGGGAGATCAAAGCTTTCAATTTTGGTTTCCTCCCTAGATCTTGTTTTAGCCTTTTCTCATTTTTGACCTTATTCATACTATGTCTCTGATTCTTGGATGTGTTGATTGACTCTTTACTTCATCCTATACACTTTGAATTTCTAAGTTTTCTTAAGTTTTTTTATTTCTGGGCATTTTTTTCTGAATTTTTAGAAGCTAGCACTTCCCTGCCTCTTCTACCAGAGTGCTAGCGCCCCCTGCCAATATTCCACAGAGTGTTGCAACACCCTGGTGCCCTTGACACCAGAGCGCTTCTCTTTTTCTGTCAAAAATCTTGTAGGGGTTTAGACCCTGAGTCCATTTCTTGTTGTGTTCATCTGCTCAGAGTTCTTATCACCTCAGTGTATCCTTGCTTGGGTCTCCAACACCTTGATTCCTGAGAATTGATTACCTTTTGTTTGGATTTTTTGACATTTTTCCTTACTTTGAGTCACTCTTCTCCTTTGACGACTTGAAATCAAACTACTGTTTTCTTCTCATTCATCTAACTGAATGAAAGCTATGGTAAGGAAAATCAGAGGTCTATAAACCATTGCATTTGGTCTTTGAGGCCAGTTTTCCAACATTTCTCTTTTGTTTGAGATTTTTGGTTCTTTTTTGCAAATTTGGTTTTCCTTTTTGTTTCTTGTTTAATCACAGTGAGAGTGTGATTTTGTTTGTGTGAAGTTTGCTTCTGATTGTCTAAATCTCATTGATCTTAAATTATGATTGACATAGGAAGCCTTACATCATATTGATTATCATTCACACATAAACAAAAGGATATATTTTTCTGATTGGTTTTTGGATCTTAGAACAATTCTATGAAAATTTTAGCATTATATTGGATTTGATTGAGAAACAATTGCATGAGGATACTATATCTTAGTGTTTGACAATGAAAATAACAATTTTTTCCTTCCCTTAAATAAGAATTCTTTGAAATAAAAGACTGTTTATCATCTCTTATGCATTTTTTTGGGAATTGAGTCATTATACCATCAAGTTTCACTTTCATACACCCCTGAGTAAAGAACAACTGCAAAATTAATGCTAATTAAAATTGATCTAGAACATTTTTTTTTTTAGAATATTCCACCAACATTAGACTAGGATTAGCGCTTTGTATTAGGTTGTGAGTACAACTCTCCAAAGCATTCAAAACAAACACTAGCATCTTGCGATGGGGAGAACAAATCCAATTGTTGTATAGGCTTTTTGGGATCCCCCTCTCACATAGGGGTTATGCACAAGGTTGCATTCGAAAGAGTTACAGAGATTATACCTCCGTGGTTCAACCATTCGTAGTAGTTATATTGTATATTGGGGGTTATTATTGAGGTTCAACTGTTTTCATTTGGTCTCGGTGCTTCGTGAATTATGAATCTGTTCAGGGTCCTTTGGAATTCTACTGGTCCACTTGTCCTCAGTTCTCTCAAAGGATTTCAGACTTGTTATCCTGCCCATACGTTCAGACTGGACTGTTGACTATACCCACCCAAGGGTTGAATGCGAGTTGGTGTCCCTAGTAGCCATAATATTTAGGTTCTTACACAAGTTGACAGTGAAGGGAAGTCTCACTGTACCTGGAACAGACGTTGGTTAAACTCACTTGGGCTCCTTGGAGGGTAAATCCACAATTACTGTGTGGAAGCTTGCACTAAAGCATAAATCCATTAAGTAGGTCACCATCATAACTGTTCCACCCACTTATATCCTGGCCCCTTCCTTACTTGATCACGCGATGTTGGATTTCATCACCAACTAGTACGGTCATCGAGAGAAGGTTTTGTTTGCTTGATTTGATTCCTAGATTTTTAAGTGTATGTTTTTTCTTTTGGTTAGTTATCCATAGATTTCTTTTTCCGTTCGTTACTTAGCTCAAGCAACATCAACCTTCACTGTTCATGTAGGATGCAAGGGTTACCCTCAAAGGATCCCGAGGGTTATCTACCTTTGCTTCCCAACTCTTCAGAAGGCCCTCCTAAGGGTCATAATGAATTAGGATATAAGGTTGGAAGCACACACTCTTTGGATCAGTTCTGAGTTGTTTTTGATTCTTTGGAAGTTTTTCGAATCAACCCAACTTTGAGTGTTAGGCGAGAACCACATCTGCTATGGGTGAACTCGTCTGGAGAGGTTGTTGTTGTTGAGGATATTGAGGTACCCACCGGACCTCACACAGGATCTGGAGTAGAGGATCCCTTTTTCCAAAGTGAATCATTTAGGACCCCCACTCATATTGTTGGAACCTCTAGTTTTGGTTTTTTCCCTTTGAAAGTACGTGATCTATATAGTAACCTAGGAGCGAGTCCCGATCGACCTATGGAATCACAAGTGCCTGAGATGTCTGTCAGTTATATGGTACCTTTAAATCACTTTACTATTACGACCAGTAATTTCATCACCGTTGCAGACGAATTTTTGATTGGTTCTCACTCAGAACCTAGTTTTCTAGATGGCCCATTCCACTATGGTCCCGCATGTTGCTACAATCCCCACCAGAAATGTGACACCATCCCAGGCTCTGATTGAAACACCACTTAGACCAAATCCATATGTTCCACTTGGGTACAGAGATTTGAATCCTTCCATTACCAACACTACCCAGGTCACACCCGAAGGTTCTATCCCTACACCTTTGTTTGGAGGAACTGGTCTTGGTGGCTCCAATCCGGTTGGAGTCTTTGGTCATTCATTTTCTAGTTTCCAGATCCCTTTGGACACTCAACCTCACGCTGGGGGGAAACCTCCATTTGGGAGTCAAACTCAAATGGGGACACAATCTTAGCTTGGGGGGAAATCCAATACTAGAGTCTCTAACCCGTTGTATGAACAGAATGTGACACCAAATCCTTGGCACATTCCTTTTCTGGGAAATCCACTATTCCCTGGGGGGAATAATCCTTAAGGAAAACAACCATATTATCCTCATTATGGAAAAAATGTCTATCCACATTATGGGAAAACCCATGAACCGACTTATAATCCTCATAACCCATCAGGTTATCCTCCATATGCACATGTTTCTCAACCATCATCGAATCTTGGTTATATTGGTCAGCAACAATCGAATGTAGGAGGACCTACTAGATATAATTATCCACCTAACCCAGTTTATGGTCCTATTGGTGTCCCTATGCCACACCAATATCATCCTCACATTAATTGAAAACTACCATTTCTCGCGACTCTGGATCTCCCAGACTTGTCTTGGTTAACCAATGATCCTATATTGCATTATCCTTTTTGGCCAGTCATCCCTGCTAAATTACCTTCCAATATTCCAAAATTTGACGGTAAAGCTGGAGAAGACCCGAACAATCATGTGATGAATTTCCATTTATGGTGTTCATTGAACTCCTTAATGGATGATTCTATCCATTTACGTCTTTTTTAGTGAACACTTACAGGCTCAACAACCAAATGGTATATCAAACTTCCACGTGGTTCTTTCCAAGATTTCAACTCCCTTATCATGTCCTTTCTCATGCACTTTCAACTACCCATTTGATACGAGATGGGTACCGAACTCTTGACCTCCCTTCATGAGAAAAATTTCATGTATATCTTTGGTCATATTCACGAGTGGAGATGATGACGAAGGTTGATCAAAGCAATCATTCATGACCAGTTATTAGCGAAATGGTTTACTAAATCACTGTTATCCCCGATTGCTCGTGATGTCTCCATGGGTGGTGTAGTCACCGAGGAAGAGGCCATTTCTTGGGATCAACACTTAGATTTGGTTTATTCACAATCTAGTACTTTGTATGAGTTAATCCCAAATGCTGCCCATGAAAATACTGATCCATCTAAATCATCATCCACGTCAAATGCGAATGGAGTTATCGGCTCCGTGAAAACCCAATATCCTTCCTAGTCAATTGGTACAGAAAATCGATCTGCTCCGGCATCCACTCCCAGTTCAACCACACTATCCTCTACCTCCCCCCAAACTCAAATATCTGAGGTGAATGCAGTTCAATCTACCCCTTCACAACAATCCAGAGGTAAGAAGAAGACAAAAAATAAACCAAAGAAGAATGATAACAATGAACAACCCAAAACTCAAACTCCTGCACTTGCTATCGAAAAGAAACCACAATGGAAGCCGGAATTCCCATGTATTATTTGTGGTGATGATCACTACACTCGAGAGTGTCCACATCACGATGAAGTGGCCAAAATTCTTAAGGGGAATTCTCCACCCACCGTGCTTACTCAGCCTTTTCCTCAACATCAATCTATGGTTGTTCAAACCCCCTCTCCAGGGGGAAGTTCTAGCCACCCTTCTCATGATGAAGCCTCGACAAGTGCCCATATTTATCTATTTAACAAGATTGATTTAACCACCCGCTCTACGACCTATGACACGTCAATTAAACTTGACAAAGGAAAGGTCACTAACGGTACTTTACTGGATCCATCACCATCCTCCGTTAGTCCTCCATCTAGATCACTTCATATCGAGAAACCTACGTTTGACTCTATATTACACCCTCCTAAGAGCACTATCCGTAAATATACATTTAATCCTAGTTCACGTGTCGCCCAAAAATACAACATTGTTGAAGATTTGGCTCAAGCACCATGTGCTATGTCTGCGTTAGAAGTTCTATAACATAGAATGCTCTTGGTTGCTATTGGCGCTTTTGATCCTGAGTTGTCCAACAATATAAATGAACAATTTTACGTCTTGACTCTCTCACCAACTTGCTTTCCAAATTGATGTTGTTGTTCAAAATCAACAAATTCACCATACCATCTTGGATGAGGGAGCCTTTACTTGTGTCATGTGTTTAGCATGTTGGAAAGTTTTAAAATCACCCACACTTAACAAATCCCCAACTATGTTGCACACATTCGATGGGTGAGGTTTTCATCCCCATGGACTCTTGCAGTCCTTGTCCATCCAGTTGGGCGGAAAAACTGTCACCGTTGACATCGAGGTCGTCGATGCTCCCCTCAATTACAACTTGTTACTTGGAAGAAGTTGGTTTTATGCTATGACTACCATTTCTTTGTCGGTGTTTCGATGTCTACAATTTCCTCATCAGGGAAAAATTGTCACTGTCGATCAGTTATATTTCCGTACATCCGACGCTCGTGCTCCCGCTACCAACAATATTCCATTCTTGGGAGATCACAAGATTATGTATGAAAGTGTTGGTGTTGGCTTGTTAAAATATTCCACCCTTATGGGTACATTCTCTGCACCACTTCCTCCTACCACGCATCATATTGCCACAGTCAATATGATTTCAACTACGACTTATCAATCTTTGGAATCATCTGATCCCTGGATTGTACCTAGTCCTCTAGAGTTCGATGTGCTAGGTGAAACGATGCCACTTAGTCCAGTCGAGGCTTCATATGTTGCTATTCAATCAGCCTCTCCCTCTTTGGATGACCAAAACCTCTTGGCACCCGACACCAACTCGATGCCATATTGGTTAAATTCTTTAACGTTTGCTTTTGACTACATTTCTCAAATCTTTCCATCTGACAAATCTATCATGGAAATGCTTAGCATTGACGACGTACCTTGGGACAATAACCATCATCGATCCTCTTTTCTTCCACCTCTTGAATAAATACACTCTATCTCTCCCGCCGCCCCC
>ML809684.1:82870-110536 GCA_009831015.1 Picea engelmannii | reverse complement strand
ATCAAATCGTGATAAAAAAAATTTGAAAAATAGTCATTAGAAAGCTAACACAATTCTTCACAAGTTTTGTTTTTACTGTAAAGTGAAATTCAAAATAAAAAAAATACTTTTATATGTCGGAAATTGAATAACTTGTGAAAATACAGTTTTTTTTGTCATAAAACAAGCAAAAGTGTAACCCACCTTCATGATTTCACCCAAGTACCATAGTTGATTTCTTTTCTAGGCTTTCTATTTCATCTCATTGCTAAGAAAAAAAAGTTAGCATGGTGTCCCTCCCAAGATCTCAAAACATACAATTTATATTGCTATGTGCGACTCTAGTAACTTGTATGCAATGACTAGTTGAATAGAACTAAAAACAACCAACAACTACAATAAATTCTCTTGGTGGGAATTACGATGAATCCTATATGTACATATACAAGTAATCAATTTTACAAGTATCCGTAGTATTAGGAGTGCGAGATTATAGTGCAATGACTTGTTTGATTTCTCTGCATAGTTCTTAAAAAATAGAATAAATGTCCTCTTTGCGGGGATACACATTTGTGGAATGTGGTAGTGCTGAAGATATAGTTGTACAAAATCCAGAAAAAAACGCGGGTGTGCATATGTGCATTGTGAGCAGAGAAAATGCAAATAGACTGAACTCTTGCAAGTGCTTGAGACATTTGTGCAGATTTCACTAGTGCTAGACATATGAATATGCACACTACAAAGATATGGGAATTTTAAAAGCCTACGTGAAACATGGCATATTACAAGTGAAAACAAATCTAATTTGGAGATTTTCAAAAGAAAGGAAGTGTTTTGGTCATCATAGCTCATGTACCCATTATTGTAGTACAAAATTCTAAATGCAAATCTTCTGTCAAATTCTTATGTGAAGCCAATATATATTTAGAATTCCTTAGTCAAAAACCTTTTTACTTAGCCATTTTTGAGGTTGTGCGAAGCCCCTTGCTGTGACAATGTCTTTGCATTCCATCTACCTATATCTTCTACACATCAACACTACTGTATGTTTAACAAAATGATTTTTACATATATACGTATATTAAAAATAAGTGAATAAAATGAACAAAATGATTTTATGCATATGCTTAACTTAAAATATATCGTTAAACATATATATCTTCCCGACATATACATCTTCAACACAAACAATAGTCCGCATAGATCTTAAATTTTTTTTAATATAGCCCTATACAAATAATTAAAAGATTAATAATTATTTATTAATTTTGATAAAAGTTAATTATACATCTTCAACATAGACATACAGTCCACACAAATATAGCTTCCACACATCCACATAGGTATATCCCCGCACAACGAACACTTAGTAAATAAAATACATAAAAAACGATGTATTTATTTTTGTAAGTGATTGAAATGGGCGTAAATGATAGAAGCTATGACTAAATTTTATATCATATTATTTGATAATAATGTCTCCTAGTTGGTGTAAAAATGATTTTAATTTTTTTTTAATATAGTCCTATGCAAATAATTAAAAGATTAAAAATTATTTATTAATTTAATAAAAGTAAATAAGTAGCCCCTATCGAAAAAGTTAATTATACATCTTCAACACATACATATAGTCCGCACACATATAGCTTCTACACCTCCACACATGTATATCTCCACACAACAAACACTTAGTCTAATAGTTATCAATGTTATCGATAATAGAATATTGTTATGCATATGCATATTGTTAACAAACTGATTTTTAAGTATATATGCATACTAAAAATAAAAGTTAATTATTAATTTAATAAAAGATAATTATACATCTTTAGCACATACATATAGTCCACACAAATATAGATTCTACACCTTTGTACAGGTATATCCTCGCATAATGAACACTTAGTAAATAAAATACATAAAAAATGATGTAGTTATTTTTGTAGGTGATTGAAATGGGCGTAAATGATAGAAATTATGGCTAAATTTTATAACATAGTATTTGATAATGATGTCTATTAGTTGGTGTGAAAACGATTTTTAATATAATCCTATACAAATAATTAAAAGATTAATAATTATTTATTAATTTAATACAAGTTAATTATTAATTTAATAAAAGTTTATTATTAATTTAATGAAAGTTAATTATACATCTTTAGCACAATGAACCGTTAGCAAATAAAATACACCCATTTAGGACTAGGACATCATAACTTCGATACTCGTACATCCACCCATTCGACACCCGTACATGCACCCATTCCAACCATCCACTATAGCAACACAATTAAATTGCTTATTAAATTCTCATACATGCACCCATACATGCACTCGTTCCAACCATCCGTTACAACTACAAAATTAATTTTTCATCGCCAACCCGACAGTAAGATCTTGTTAATATATTCATGTTGGTAAATAAAAATAATATAAATTTCAATATAATATAACATCATTATACTATGTTTCCCCAGATGGGGTGATATCTGCAAGCTTATGAGTTTACGATTGGATTTTAAAATCCCACCTAGGTGGCAATCAATAGAACTTGGCGAGCTCATGAACGAGAGATTGGCACGAGTTTCATAGGCATGAGTACCATATCTAGGAGGAACATAGGATTCCCAATCTCATTTCTCATGGTGTAATAACCCCTCACATCAGATGTCACATGTGGGAGAAAAGTACATGAGTATGAAGGTTGTTAATGTTATTTATTGCCCATTACATCGAACAACTCTGGTCATTCATCTGCATTTAAGTGATAGATGTTTGGATATGATGATTTGATTGTTCAAATGGTTTAACTAGGAGGTGGGGGAGCATTGGTTTCTCATTCTTGTGAGCAATGAGCAAATTTATTTCCTGAGATCTCAGTGCTTCTATTATGGGTTTCTTCATTGCATACCGAAAGCTATGTCGAGGGCTCAAAAACGAGGGTGAACGTGAAAATATAGTGGCTCCCAGTGAAGACCCCCCATGCCCCATCCAATAGACCAACCCCATTTTGATTAGGAGATAATGCAGGAGGAGGATCCTTCTACCCCTCGTGCAACCCTTGTGTCCACTATGCCGCCAGTGAATGAGGTTTCCTAGTGGGGATGTATAATCGAGTGGAATGAGGATGAAGGGATGGCCCCACCCCCTATGAGGCATCATCCAATTGGGTTCGAAGGTTCTTATAGAGCAAGATTCTTCCACGGAGGGAGCTCGTTCTCCCATCAGAGGCACTTTTGTTTTGAAGCACAAGCCCCTGCAATGAAATCTAGCGGTGGAGGGATTCCAGAGGACCTACTCTCACTCATCTTCGACATGCGTTGAGAGATGGTAGATATGAATTTACAACTAGAGCAATTGGACATCAAAATCTCATAGCTTCTCCATCAGCTAGCCAATCAGTTGTATACTAGACTAGATCAAGCTCATTCCTCCATGTAGACAATTGCCATGGGCATCTCGATTCAACTTCCTTTTGGTGACCAGGTTCCTCCGTAATGGTTTTGTGGCATACAATGTTGGCGGGAATGTTTTTGTAATGCTCAATGTTTCAGGTTTAGTCTCTTATTTTCAGCATAAAGTTAGTTATTTTCGGGCCTTATCGTAGTCTAGATACAATTTCCTTTTTTGGTTAAGGAGGACATTGTGCTATTTTTTGAACTATGGCAGGGCTTGGGATGGTTTCCATTCATGGCGACCCCAACCTATGATTTCTGCATGTAATCGTTTTGAAGACTGATAGAAGGTAATATAAAGCTAACTTACACAATAAAAATTATTATACTATGTTTACTTCTAATTCTAATTCTGATAATAATAATAATAATCTAATTTTAAGGTCATGGTGAAGCCATACACTTAGTTATACAAGTAATTAATACAAAAATTAATATAACTTAGTATAACATAACATTGATTTCTCACAACAAAGTTAAACTATGTAAAAAAACGAGAATTTTTTTGTTGATGCACTTTGCATTTGCAATCGTTGCACACTTGTCTTTCTTGCAATGCACCGAATTTGCATAATAAGGGAGTGATTTATTGCAGGTTGATTTTCTTGGATTTGCAACAAAACAAAGGCTATTCAAGGGTAGTGGCATGTGAATGTCGAGCTTTCCTATTGCCTAGTTATTAGTTTCTATTTGTCATTCCTGGTATTCCATATCTAATTCAAGCATGGAAATAAAATTTTAGTAAATACGCCTGTTGTAGTTTGGAATAAACCAATTGGACTTTCGTAATTTACTTTTCATACGTTTCACGTATAGAAAATTCCATTGGAAAAAACACAAATATAGCATATAAGAAAAAAAACCATTGATTTTGTCCGCATAGGGTATGTACCACATCTTCCAACAAAAATATTGCTTCAATCACAATTTGAAGAATGTCCATAGGCAAATTCTCTTTCCAAACTTCAACAATATGACATGGACATCTACTTTTTCCATACTGTTAAACAATGGACAATCTAGATCGATAATTGGTATTGAAACTGTGAATATCACCAATGGAATGCCACCTTGCAGAACACATGGCTAGCCAAGCACTACGTATACAACTAACACAAAGGACTGTAGAAATTGTAAATAAACACTACATGGAAAATGATTTTTGATAACGAAATTTCTGAAACACAATCCATTGGTAGAAGAATTTCATATAGCATTTTCAAAAGCATCGCAGTTAGAAGGAAAGAGTGTCTCACCTAGTTCGAGGATTCTGTACTTTCGCATTTGCAATCTTTCGACACCATGGATTCTGACAAGCAACATAATTTGCACGATAACGCCAGTGAGGAGGATGAGGTGGCCGAAGAGGAGGAGGATAACAGGGAGGGATCATGCGGGGGACAAAGGACCAAGCGGGGTCGGTTTGGCTGGCAGGGTGGCCCGCGTTTCGACTTCCCTCGTAGCCGGGGAATCTCCGGGACAGTGGGAGAGTGACAATGCACCAGGAACAGAGTAGGAGAGGACAAAAGTAGAGTAGGGAAAGGGTGGGCAAGAGGCCGAGGTCTGAGAAGAAAAACTAGGAAAGAATGAGCCATCTCGAGCTGTTGGAGCAATTGAAATAGGTTAGGGAGCTGGCGAGGTTCCATAAATGGCCGCACGCGTAGAGTAAAGGCCCAGCAAGGGTGCTGGTCCGTTGAAGGGATGAGAAGGCAGAGCAAGGTGCACTGAGAGTAATGGCGTCTTGCCTCGAGCGAGCTGAATTTAAAGTCATGAGGTAGGTGGGAGGGAGTGGCACGCGGTCGTCATGTGGCCGACGCCACGGAGGATTGCTCTTGGTTTCTCTGCTCGACGCATGTGGTCAACTACGACCCCATCCACAGAAAAGAGAATAAATGCGATGGAGTACAAACACGTGGGCAGGAAGTTGTAGTACATGAGTACGTGGGAAAAAACATGAAAAAAATAGTGGTAATATATGTTACATAGGTTTGTTCACAAAAAACAGGAAAAAAAGTGGCATTCCTGACTTAGTTTTCTTTAAAAGAAGATCGTGGACACAATATAAATTGAAATTACATATGTTTTACATATGCTTGTGAACAAAAAACACAAAAAAATAGTATTAACGTCTGTTACATAGGTTCATGGAGAGGAGCACAAAAAAAACTAGCATTCCTAAAATAGGTTTTCTTAAAACAAGGGTTCATGGACGCAAGAACTTGAAATTTATGAAATTAAAGGTTCTTGGAAAGCATAAATTATACATACCAAAGATGTAATTTTAGAAAGCAGATATTTACTTTTATACATATGAAATATGTACTTTTATAGAGTACGGGGATGGCATTCTATGGAGCATGCACAGAGCCCTGAATTCATACTTAGCCAGTTTTTTGCATCGCGGGATCTTGGGTTGGCAGGAAGTTGTAGTACATGAGTACGTGGGAAAAAACATGAAAAAATAGTGGTAATATCTGTTACATAGGCTTGTTCACAAAAAACAGGAAAAAAAGTGGCATTCCTGACTTAGTTTTCTTTAAAAGAAGACCGTGGACACAATAGAAATTGAAATTACATATGTTTTACATACGCTCGTTGACAAAAAACACAAAAAAATAGTAGTAATGTCTGTTACATAGGTTCGTGGAGAGGAGCACAAAAAAAACTAGCATTCCCGAAATAGGTTTTCTTAAAACAAGGGTTCCTCGACACAAGAACTTGAAATTTCTAAAATTAAAGGTTCCTGGACATCATAAATTATACATACCAAAGATGCAATTTTAGAAAGAAGATATTTACTTTTATACATACGAAATATGTACTTTTATAGAGTATGAGGATGACATTCTATGGAGCATGCATGGAGCCCTGAATTCATACTTAGTCAGTTTTTTGCTTCGCGGGCTGAAAACTAGGCCTTTGCTGTTCCGTGGCCTACAAAGAATACCCAGAGTTCCGTGATATACAAATTGACAAGCGGAGTTGGGGATATTTGAATTGTAAAACATACTGGTAATGTGTGTTACATAGGTTTGTTGACAAAAAACACAAAAAAAATTAGCATTCCTGACTTGGTTTTTTTAAAAGAAGGGATCATGGACACTGGAAACTGAAATTTATGAAATGAAAGGTTCCTGGACAACATAATTTATACATATAGAATGTAATTTTACAAAGCAGAGCCCTCATTCCATTCTTAACCAGTTTTTGGATGACAGGTTCTTGGGATGTCGGGCTGAAAATTGGGCTTCTGTTCTTCCGTGCCCTACAAAAAACACCGATAGTTCCACGATATACAAACTGACAATTGGACTCCCGGACTATTAGAATTTTAAGGGCATTGTGTCCAACAAATTTAGAATTGGGCCTCTCCTGTTCTATGGCCTACAAAGAATACCCAGAGTTCTGCGATATACAAATTGACTAGTGGAGATCAGACTATTTGAATTGTAAAAATCAGTGGCAATGTCTGTTACATAGGTTTGTTGACAGAAAACGCAAACAAAATTTAGCGTTCTTGACTTAATTTTCTTTAAAACAATGGATCGTGGACATAATAGAAATTGAAATTTATGAAATGAAAGGTTCCTGGACAGAATAATTTATACATACAGAATATGTAGTTTTATACAAAATAATTTATACATACAAAGTTCCGTGATATACAAATTGACAAGCGGAGTTGGGGCTATTTGAATTGTAAAACATACTGGTAATGTCTGTTACATAGGTTTGTTGACAAAAAACACAAAAAAAATTAGCATTCCTGACTTGGTTTTCTTTAAAAGAAGGGAACGTGGACACTAGAAACTGAAATTTATGAAATGAAAGGTTCCTGGACAACATAATCTATACATACATAATGTAATTTTACAAAGCGGAGCCCTCATTCCATACTTAGCCAGTTTTTGGATGGCGGGTTCTTGGGATGTTGGGCTGAAAATTGGGCTTCTGTTCTTCCATGCCCTACAAAAAGCATCGATAGTTCCACCATCGATGCAAACTGACAATTGGAATCCCAAACTATTAGAATTTTAAGGGCATCGTGTCCAACAAATTTAGCATTGGGCCTCTTCTGTTCCGTGGCCTACAAAGAATACCCAGAGTTCTGTGATATACAAATTGACTAGCGGAGATCAAACTATTTGAATTTTAAAAATTAGTGGCAATGTTTGTTACATAGGTTTGTTGACAGAAAACACAAACAAAATTTAGCGTTCCTAACTTAGTTTTCTTTAAAACAAGGGAACGTGGACATAATATATATTGAAATTTATGAAATGAAAGGTTCTTGGACATAATAATTTATACATAGAGAATATGTAGTTTTACAAAGCGGAGCCGTCATTCCATACTTAACCAATTTTGGATGGCGGGTTCTCAGGATGTTGGGCTGGAAATTGGGCTTCTGTTATTTCGTGCCCTACAAAAAGCACCAATAGTTCCATGATATACAAACTGAAAATTGGACTCCCGGACTATTATAATTTTAAGGGCATTGTGTCCAACAAATTTAGCATTGGGCCTCTCATGTTCCGTGGCCTACAAAGAATACCCAGAGTTTCGCGATATACAAATTGACTAGCGGAGATTGGACTATTTGAATTGTAAAAATCAGTGGCAATGTCTGTTACATAGGTTTGTTGACAGAAACCGCAAACAAAATTTAGCATTCCTGACTTAGTTTTCTTTAAAACAAGGGATCGTGAACATAATAGAAATTGATTTTTATGAAATGAAAGGTTCCTGGACAAAATAATTTATATATACAGAATATGTAGTTTTATACAGAATAATTTATACATACAGAGTTCCGCGATATACAAATTGACAAGCGGAGTTGGGGCTATTTGAATTGTAAACATACTGGTAATGTCTGTTACATAGGTTTGTTGAAAAAAAAACACAAAAAAAATTAGCATTCCTGACTTGGTTTTCTTTAAAAGAAGGGATCGCGGACACTAGAAATTGAAATTTATGAAATGAAAGGATCTTGGACAACATAATTTATACATACAAAATGTAATTTTACAAAGAGGAGCCCTCATTCTATACTTAGCCAGTTTTTGGATGGTGGGTTCTCGGGATGTCAGGCTGAAAATTGGGCTTCTATTCTTCCGTGCCCTACAAAAAGAACTGATAGTTCCGCGATATACAAACTAACAATTGGACTCCTAGACTATTAGAATTTTAAGGACATCGTGTCCAACAAATTTAGCATTGGGCCTCTGCTGTTCCATGGCCTACAAAGAATACCCAGAGTTCCGCGATATACAAATTGACTAGCGAAGATCGGACTATTTGAATTGTAAAAATTAGTGGCAATGTCTGTTACATAGGTTTGTTGACAGAAAACACAAACACAATTTAGCGTTCCTGACTTAGTTTTCTTTAAAACAAGGGATTGTGGATAGAATAGAAATTGAAATTTATGAAATGAAAGGTTCCTGGACAAAATAATTTATACATAGAGAATATGTAGTTTTACAAAGCAGAACCGTTATTCCATACTTAGCCAGTTTTGGATGGCAGGTTCTCTAGATGTCGGGCTGGAAATTGGGCTTCTGTTCTTCCATGCCCAACAAATAGCACCAATAGTTCCGCGATATACAAACTGACAATCCGACTTGCAGAGTATTAGAATTTTAAGGGCATCCTGTCCAAAAGGTTAATCATTGCCAAAATAGTATTCTTTACATATGTTTTACATACGGTAATGGACAAAAAACACAAAAATAGTAGTAACGTATGTTACATAGGTTCGTGGAGAAGAGCACAAAAAAAACTAGCATTGTCGAAATAACTTTTCTTAAAACAAGGGTTCCTGGACACAAGAAATTGAAATTTATGAAAGTAATGGTTCCTGGACAACATAAATTATACATACGAAAGATGCAATTTTATAAAGAAGATATTTACTTTCATAGATACGAAATATGTACTTTATAGAGTATGGGGATGACATTTTATAGAGCATGCACAAAGCCCTAGATTCATAGTTAGCCAGTTTTTTGCATCGTGGTTTCTCGGACTGCCGGGCTGAAAAATGGGCATGTGTTGTTCCATGGTCTACAAAGAATACCCAGAGTTCCATGATATACAAATTGAAAAGCGAAGTTCAGACTAGTTCAATTGTAAAAAATAGTGGTAATGTCTGCTACATAGGTTTGTTGAGAAAAAACACAATTTTTTTTTACCATTCCTGACTTAGTTTTCTTTAAAAGAAGGGATCATCGACACAATAGAAATTGAAATTTATGAAATGAAAGGTTCCTGCACAACATAATTTATAGATACACAATATGTAATTTTACAAAGCGGAGCCCTGATTCCATACTTAGCCAGTTTTTAGATGCTTCTTAAAACAAGGGTTCATGGACAAAAGAAATTGAAATTTATGAAATTAAAGGTTCCTGCACAACATAAATTATACATACGAAAGATGCAATTTTATAAAGCATATTTTTACTTTCATAGATACGAAATATAAACTTTTATAGAGTATGGGGATGACATTTTATAGAGCATGCACAAAGCCCTGGATTCATACTTAGCCAGTTTTTTGCATCGCGGGTTCTCGGGCTGAAAAATGGGCATGTGTTGTTTTGTGGTCTACAAAGAATACCCAGAGTTTTGCGATATACAAATTGACAAGAGGAATATGTAATTTTACAAAGTGGAGCGCTCATTCCATACTTAGCCAGTTTTTGGATGGCGGGTTCTCGGGATGTCGAGATGAAAATTGGGCTTTTGTTCTTCCCTGTCCTACAAAAAGCATCGATAGTTTTCACGATATACAAACTGACAATCGGACTTGCGGACTATTAGAATTTTAAGGGCATCGTGTCCAAAAAAATGTAACATTCCCTAAATAGTATTTTTTTATACATATGCCCGTGGAAAAAAAACACAAAAAAATAGTAGTAATGTCTGTCACATAGGTTTGTGGAGAAGAGCACAAAAAAACTAGCATTCCCGAAATAGATTTTCTTAAAACAAGGGTTCCTGGACACAAGAAATTGAAATTTATGAAATTAAAGGTTCCTGGACAACATAAACTATACATAGCAAAGATGCAATTTTATAAAGCAGATATTTAATTTTATACTTACGAAATATGTACTTTTATAGACTATGGGGATGACATTTTATAGAGCATGCACGAAGCCCTGAATCCACAGCTAGCCAGTTTTTTTGGCATCGCGGGTTCTCGGGCTGGCAGGCTGAAAAATGGGCCTCTGCTGTTCTGTGGCCTACAAAGAATACCTAGATTTCCGCGATATACAAATTGACAAGCACAATTCGGGCTAATTCAATTGTAACGGCCTTTATGGCAAGCAGTAAGCAGGACAACTGGTAAAGATAAAACAGTGAACACAATTTTATGACATTTATGTAGAAAAAATAACAAAACGTCTTACATATTCCTGTAAATTTAAAGAAACACACACACACTCACAATATATATATGTGTGTGTGTGTGAAATATGGTATGTGAAATTTGAGTGAGTGATTTACCGCATATGTAATTTTGAACATGACCAGGCAGGGAAAAATATGCATAATTTATACATACAAAATATGTAATTTTACAAAGTAGATATTTATATTTATACCTACGAAATATGTACTTTTATACAATATGGGGATGAGATGTTAAAGAGCATGGACGGAGCCATCATAGCATAATTTGCCAATTTTTGGATAGCGGGTTCTCGGGATGGGGGGCTGAAAATTGGGCTTTTTTGTTGTTCCGTGTCCTACAAAAAATCACTGATAGTTCCAGGATATACAAATTGACAATCGGACTTGGGCACAATTTCAATTTTAAGGGCCTCATGTCAAATTTTTTTAGCATTACCGTACTTTTTTTACATTGGGTCGCAGACAAGAAAACACAAAAAAAATAGTAGTGACGCCTGTTACATAGTTTAGTGGAGAAAAGCACAAAAAAAACCAGCATTGCCGAATTAGATTTTCTTAAAACAAGGGCTCCTGGAGAGAAGAAATTGAAATTTATAAAGTTAAAGGTCCCTGGAGACCATAAATTATACATACGGAAGATATAATTTTAAAAAGCGGATATTTACTTTTATACATACGAAATATGTACTTTTATAAACTATGGGGATGAGATTTGATAGAGCATGGATGGAGCCTTGAATCCATAGTTAGTCAGTTGTTGGATGGCGGGTTCTGGAGCTGGCAGGCTGAAAAATGGGCCTTTGTTGTTCCGTGGCCTAAAGAGAACACCCAGAGTTCGGCGATATACAAATTCACAACCAGAGTTCAGACTATTTGAATTGTAAGGGCTTTTGTCATAAACATTCTAAAGGACAGGTGGCATTAGAAAGGAAGATAATTGAAATAAAACAAACAAAATGTCTTCACTTTCAGCATAGCTGAAGAGAAAATGGTAGCAACACATAAATATATGAGAAGACAAAAGAATAGTTTTATTTCGAAAATATGGAAAAAAGAAGACTTTGTTACATATTCCTGAAAATTTAAATGCGTTTGTCATATAGACTGGGATTGGGGCTTGAATGTAGCAGCTCCCATCAGACTATTTTATGATAACTGAATCGTTCTGTGATATCAGTGGCACCTGCATCTCCATAGAAGAGTGTTGGAAAGTTAATTTCCTCAACGAATTTGTCCTTGAATTCCATGCACCAATGTCTCAACAAGCGTTTCATTCTCTGATTCATCACTTGTATCAAATTCAATAGGATTTTCGAAAGTGTCTGTAGAGTTTCTATTCTCTTCTACAAGAACATTGTTCCAGTTGTCATTTATAAAAATGTTCTGTGCTTTGTACAGGGCCCTCGAACATAATTCCTTTAATGCTTTCATAACAACATGCACATGCAATTTGCCTGTCTGATATGCATTTTTGTATCGTAAGCGTCTTTTCAAAGGCACGACAATTGTCAGTGTATTGTTAATGAATTGTGGCAAGAGTCTTTGTACAACATCTACTTGAACATAAACATTAATAATTGATCATGTTAAGCCCATCTGGATTCTTTTATATCTCCAAGGCCTGATTCTAGTAAATACAATTCAGAGAGAGCCAAATCTCTCCTCAAGTTCCATAAGCGCACTTACATCTGGTAGTGGTGCATTACATCTTATTTGGCCAGGCGTTGGGAGCAGTCGCAGTTTTCCATGTTGAGGCGACCGTTTGCATGGAAGACAAATTTTGCCACTGGAAAATGTTTTATCGTGCGCTGTCAACTAGAAGTATTCTTCTTGCAAAGAAACCATGAAAGACTTGTTTTTTTTTTAGAAATTCAGTTGCTCACAAATTGCACATGCAATGAAAGGAGTATCTTTAATTTCTTTCATGTATGTTTGTGTTGCATTTTTATTTCGCAAGGAAGTATGGGTGGAAAATGTTTCCTGGTTTTCATTGCCAATAGTCCATGGTGTTGCTGCTAGCGCACAAAATGTGACAGTTGCATGACCATTCTGGGATATGTGAGCACACATGTTTCTGTTCTTTTCTGCACGAACAAGTTTCTTTAGATTCTCATATGTGGCTTTCTCTCTAATAGGAAGCATGGCAATGTATTTCTTTCTCTCGTGCATGACCTTTTTCAAGTTGTGGTAACTTAGTCTATGTTTCTTGCCCAAGGGCATGATGAGTTGATGGAAATTGCAATGAATTTCACTCTGACCCAGGTGTTGATAACGTAGCCTATGTTTTTTGTTCAAGGCCCATGTGGCCTCATCACAACTGGGATGAGTTTGACGCATAGTTTTTTTCAAGTTCTGATAACTTACTCTAGGTTTTTTGTTTAAACCCTGTATGGGCTCATCAAAACTATAATGAATTTCATGCATCGTTTTTTTGTTCAAGCCCTCTATGGCCATATCGAACTCGACAAGAGTTTCATCCTCACTAAAAAGCATTCAGCGCGTATGCAGATTCGATGTGGTTTGGGTGGCATGGACATCCAATCCCGAACCACGGATATGTCGAAGCAAAGGTTCATAATGGATATGTGTTGTATCTGTTTTCAACGAGAGGATGTCAAATGTTCGATCGTAATTTGAATCAGTAAACCAAGAATGGACAGTGCCATCTGGCAACGCCGACCAAACCTAGAAATTTACTCTGAATATCATAGAAAGCTATTGGAAACAGAAACTGCAACCCTCCACATTCCCTTTTTCATATGGAAGCACCATGTTTACAAGGTATTCCTGCCAAGTTCCAATTGTCGACATATTTTCCAGGAGATATGGAAAAAGGTGTTGATGCAAGCACCTAAAACCCTGTTGGCTGCCGCCTACAATTGCATTATAAAACGACTACACGGTGTAAATCCATAGCGACCGCACATCAAACTTTGCTGCTACCAAACAACAAATTGCATTAAACAGACTATCTCCACAGTTAGACACAACATTTGTTGCCCCCTGTAAACCATGGCTATCTATGCGATGCATAATCCATTCCCATTGCGATTCAAGGTCTTTGCAAAAGAAGGACAAGTAAATATGAGCTACTTCAACATTGCACATGGACATTTTTTTGTACAGGAGTGGTTCATAATGACCACTGAGACCATTGGCGTCATGGAACAAGATGCAATATGGATTTCCAGAGGCACCTTTGTTGAATAGTAGATATCTTCTTTTTCTTATCAATGACCATATTCCAACCTATATATTAAGCCAGTTAGACAACCACCGTATACAAAATGTGTCTCACCAGAGTCCCCTTTCATGTGCAGGCAGAGCTGCAGATGCAGACAACCACATCTTTGAAAAATACGTAGCGATATCATGTATTCCGTGCAATTGACGAAGAAAATCAGATTCCAATTCATATTCATAGGAGTTCAATGCTTCCGTGTCGCCATTTTTGAAACAAGCCAAGAAATAATCTATCAATCCATTGCACAACTCGATCGATGAATACCCAAAATGTAGCAGAACCTGGAATGTATCGAAAATGCAATCCCTTGCTGTATACGAGAATGCATTGAATCTAAAGAGGCCATTGCTATACAAAGCCACGTCAATGCTACCATGTATAATGGATTGTTTATCTATTTCATACGACTCAACATATATTACTTCTTCCATCCCCTCAACTCTGATTTTGAAGGTGTTTGTTAGATACTTTCAGTTTGTCTGAAAACAAAGAAAAGGGTGAAAAAAAAATAGCACCCCCCCCAAAAAAGGAAAGCAAAATAGGAAAACCACAAGCCCAAAACTGGGCACAAAACAGAAGAAAGAACGCAAATAAATAACACCATAAATTTACTGGGCAGAAACACAACAGGTGGGCACAGTTTTCTGACCCACAGAATAAAATCTTTCCCTACGTCTACAACTATTTTTCGAGAACCCCTTCGCATTGCAATTTTCCAAACAACTATGAACGTCGTTGTCGGCATATCAAGACACATGGTTTCTAGGAACATAAATTAAGAGCATAGACAAAGATTATTTGCAACATAAATTGGAGCTAGGGACCCCCACCATTGAAAAACAACAACAAGGAAACTTACCCATCAACGAGGGATGACAAGAGGCCATCCTCGAAAACTGGAAACCGCAATAATAGGTCGAACAACTTGGAAAGTTGAAGAACAACAAACCAATGAACAATGATGAAGATGTCCAACTGTAGCTGCAGGACCTCAACTTTGCAAAGTTGAATCAAACAAGAACAACAATCTTGGAACGAAGCAAGGAAAAAGCATCGACCACTGGAGCAACAATGTCGACCATAAAAAAATAGAACAAAATTGTATCCCAAGGCATTTGCACAATAAACATTCAAACTATTAGGTAAACACTTAAGACTGCCAGGACCACCCAAGGGCCTAGCCCTATACAAACATTCAAAAAAAAATGCAGCGTGACAAATCTGTTCTCTCGAAACCCGCAATAATAAAACAAAAACCAGACATACTAATATGGTAGACAATGTATTTTAGCTAGCAGGAGTTGCTAAAGGAAACATTCGAACTAATGCTAGCATTAATCCACCTTCGACCATTGCATAACAAAATATATTATTCTAAAAGACCATATACGATGAAATACTTTGGATATGCCAACATATATAACATTGGGAATAGCGAAGTCGTGGAAAAGACCTCCAATCCGTTGTCCAATCACATATTTACAAATATGGTACTTTTTATTATATAAAAATTGATGGAAGATGTCCGACTACCATCAAAAAAATGGAATGAAACTGTATTCCAACGCACTTGTACAATAAACATTTAAGACTGCCAAAGTTGTTAGGTAAACACTTAACACTGTCAGGACCGTCTAAGGGCCTAGCCCTGTTCAAACATTTAAGAAAAAATGCAGTGTGGCAAGCCTCCTCTCTTGAAGCACACAACAATAAAGCAAAAATCAAACATAGTAATATGGTAGACAATGTATTCAAGCCGTCAGAAAATGCTTAAGGAAACATTCGAACTAATGCTAGCATTAATCCAACTTCCACCAATGCATAAGAAAAAATATGATTCGAAAATACATTATACGATTCAAATACTTTGGATATGCCAACAAATATAACATTGGGAATAGCGAAGCCGGCAATAAGATCTCCAATCCGTTGTCCAATCAGATCTTGACAAACATGGTACTTTCTATTATATAAAAATCGATGTTTTCACTTCCCTTGTTCCAACAATAGATAATATGCAAATATTTCTGGTCAATGCACAATTTAATACTAGGTCAACGATTTATCGATCGCTATAGTCCCTCTTTACCTATGGTAGGGACTAATAAGGTGGAGAAAAAAATTGATACATTCACAATTTTAGTAAAAAAGAGGCCATTATTTACTATTTTTTAATTATAATATTTGCAATTGTTTATGCAATTTCAATTTTCAATATAAACAAATATAATATTTGCAATTATTTATACAATTTCAATTGTTAATATAAACCATATAGATTGAATGTAATTCTAAAATATGTTAAATAAAAAAGGTTAAAATATACTTAAAAAAATGTTAAAAATATTCTTATTAAAAAATAGTTAAGCTTTTAGGGTGACAGGTGTGGGAGGGGTTTTGTATGGTCTTGGAGGACACATTGAGTCCACTTTCTCGTGGAATCTAAGAGTTTCCACCGATAACTAGGATGGAGAATATGCCCTCTTAAAAGGTCTGCAATTATCCAAAACCATAAATGTCAGAACCCTCTCAATTGTGAGTGATTCCAAAAACACGAGAAGGCATCTTAGGCTTTCCACGCTTCCAACGGACGCGAGCCTCACAATTTTTAGACGTAGCTAGGGCATCGTCAAAGACTTTAATCAGGTGTTCCCATGGCATGTCAAATGGGACTTGAACCCATTTCCCGATCCAATTGCAGAGTCAAAGGGGAAGCTAACTCACTCGTCATTGATGATCTTCTTAGCTTTAGCCATGTCCCTTATCCCCCCCTCCATGTTTTAGGGATATGTACTTGGTTGTATGCTTTGGAGGGCCACTCCCCATTGTATGGCCCCCTCCCTTCTTAACATGCATATCTCCTCTTCCCTTGCCTCACGTCCAACACCACACCCTCATGGCTTCCACCCCCCTCTTGTCTTTTCCGCCCCTCTCTTCCTTTGTCCCCTATCCTCTCGCCTTTTCTCTATCCCCTCTCCATCGTCATCCTTTTGGGCTCCCTATTTTCCCTCATGGGGACATGACTCTTCTCTTCTTGTTTCCACCCCCCTGTTCAAATTTGGCTTCTGCTCGTATTGCTCTCCCGCCCTCCTAAATGTGTGCGGCCAATTCCACTATCGTCCTCATGAAACAACAATGGGGGTAGACAATTCCCATGCCCCCACAAGACCTCTATCTCCCTATCGCTCGTGCGCTAGTGGAAACAAGTCTTCCTGGTTTAGGTTTGCACGTTCTAAGACATCATGTCTCCAAAAGGGAAAGGGCAGATGAATTTCAGTGCCAAATTCGCTGGTACAAGGGCATGTACTTCAGCCCAAATCTTTGCTTTATGGGTCTGCCAAAATTTTGTTGTTCATTGTATCTTTAAAGTCCATGATAGTTTGGCTATAGTTCTGACATTCTCTCTCATGTTGGGGTTTTTGAACTATGTAATTACATCGAAAGACGTACACCTTTTCACAATGGGCACATTTAATAGGTTTTTAGTTTTTACTACGTTTTTTATGGACGAGATTAAATATGCCTAGAATATTCTTAGTCGTCACAATAAATGAATGGCTCTGATTTCATCCATTAACTTCCGAGCTGTTAAAAAGACATCCGTTTATATGTTTACTTTTTTACATTTACCTAATCGTGTTTAAAAATTACTGTGTTCACTAACTTATTGCCACGTCTACCTGATTAAAAAATATTAAGATATTCGCACACAATTGTAGCCACGTTTCTATGCTGGTTGTGTTTTGTTTCATTTATGTGCTAGGGGCATTTAGTTTCATTTTTGTGGTGGTCGCGTTTCTGCCTTTCGACGTTAATCAACCACGTAATTGTGGTTGTGCTAGTATGTAATCTTGCTACCCAGTCATAGTCTATATAATATAAATTCTCCAATTTTAATAAAAAAAAAAAAGTTAACTTCATCTTATTATAGGTTTTCATCTCTTATTTGACTATATTAATTAAAAATATTGACTAATATTAACACAATTAATATAATAACGTGCGGTTGAAGCAACCAAATTTTGTAATCTCCAACCCAAAACCTATATATTAATTGCGTGCACCGAACTAATATTTTTTATATTTAACCCAAATGTCAAAGCTAGAGGTCCAAACTTATATACGTTATGTGCTCCAAAACCCCAATTTTCAATTTACATGTGAATCCGACTTGTAGCAATTGGCTATGTTGACTTAGAAGAGTCCATGCCTAGATCTAAAGAAATAAAAATTAATATTTTTTTATTTATATTGAATACCAACGGAACATTACTTTCTTCATAATTGATTTCAAATTATGAAATCAATTAAATGAACACTTCTTGTGATTGTAATCATACCATAAGTATGATGCATGCATGCATCCATATTGACAAAAAAACATCTAGTTTTATTTGAAATTCATAAAATTTAAGATATTTTTTTGAATGAAGTAAGTTTGGAATAATAAATTATGAATTCTATAAATAATTCAACTTTTTAATTAAATGTGTTTTTTTAAATGTAATAGAGTGAGAGTGTTTGTTGACATTTGAAAATAAATAAATCTTTTGTTATATAGTAAGAGAGGATTTATTCTAAAGTAATATTTAGATAACACTAAAATGCAAAATTTGAATGGCATATTAATAAATTAGAGGATGAACTAATAAAACTTTCTTAGAAAGTAAGTATTATAATACAAAATTTTAAGAAGAAATTTGACAAAGAATTATTAAAGAAATATGAGGATATTTCTTATTTAAAGAATTATAGTCAAAGCTTGGTTGTACAAATTAAGAAGTTGAAAAACGAGAAGAAGTCACAATAAGAAAAGTTAAAACAAATTATCAGCGGAATCATTGATTGATAAAAAAACAATGACCAAGCCAGTGGAATTAAAGAAGTTGTCAGGTGTAAAAGTCTAGAACATGGAAACAAGAATCAATATAGATCCAATTGATATCATAAATTAGGATGATTTTTATGTTGGAAGATTGGCAACTAATAAATCACCATAACTGACAAACAATGAATGTTCCAGCATTGGAATCAAGACACAAGATAGAATGATGACATATTGTCATCCAAATCACAAGAGTCATCATGACTAACGAAATTCTTCATACATTCACAAGAATCACAATTATGAAATAGAGTGGGGATGAAATCAACATCTAACTTGGAAACATAAAATGAGAAGTCCTATCCAAATGACCAACCATAAAAATTTCCAATAAAAATCGACCTAGGATGGATCAATCCATGTATAATGCAACAATTGTTTTACACACTTTAAAGATCATACCATTTTGTTTCTTCAACCATGATAGCATTAGGAACATATCATTGAGCGAAATCGTTACATGCAAGAATGAAGACGTAGCCTTTTCTAGATTATGCTTTAAGTCCAAAGCATTCTTGAAGGGAGAGACAATGTAATGGATACACAATGGATAAATAAACATTACATAACAAGTGTTGCATGGTAGCTTAGTCCCTACCAACTATAGCAAATACTTAAACAATTCAAAATTATGTTTCTGTAGATTTTGTAGATTTTTTGCCTCATAACAATGAGAATTCCAAAATGATGTGAAAACATCCCCAAATAGACATTGACAAACATTCCAATTTGCATAGGTCAATGGAAAGTGAAATTTCCATAAACAATAAAAGATTCTCTACTTGAGTGCTCCCACTGCAAGTTAAAAATATAAAAAAATTAAAGATATACAATCGTCCTATCTGTATAGAAACGAGGTTGAACAAGCCTGCCCCATTGCTATATCATTTATCATACATAAAATAATCCCACCAAGGAACTTGATTTAGTAGAAGCAGGAGGAGGAAGGGAAACAATATATTAAGGGTTCAAGGTTTCCGATAGATATCCATGGTCAAATAAAAAGCCATGGAGTGAGAGGCAAAGGAACTCCAGTCTCTCAACATCGAAGGAGAGGCCTTCAATGTCCTTCTCTTCTCCTCCCACAGTGAACTAATGTGCACTCTCACTTTTACCTTGCTTCTCCCTCTGCATTATGCAACTTTGGTGCTATGCCTAATGTCTGACCCTCTAGTGCTATATAAATCAAATCATGAAATCTTTTATATGGTCACTAAGCTGGTCGAGTCGATAACCTTGGAATTGAGGGACTTTCAACAACTCTGGATGATGGACAAAGTTTTTGAATTTTGGATATTGTTGACTGTGAGGGTGATGTACACAACAACTTCCATCTACATGGCCAATGTAGTTTCCTTTGCGAACACTATGACCATCATTCATAGGTTTTGGAAGCACTCAGAAGCAACTATCCTCTAGATTTTTACAATAATCTTAGTCCATACCATGACCTACATATTAGCTTTTTTCTTACTTATGTACATCCTAGGATTCGATAAATATGTGAATTCAAGAGGGTTTCTTTTCAATCCAATTTCGATACTCTCCTTCTTCTTTTGTGTCATTTTGTATATAAACATGATTGGGTGCCTGTACAACGTTATATTTGTTTTGCAGGAGAAATATTATAGCCTAGCTTCCATGAGGAAGAGGAAACACCTCATCAAAGGAAAACATACAACTATCATGTCGTTCGTTATGCTTTACTTTGTATTTAGCCAAAGCATTGGAATTTTTTGGTATGCAGTCGTTGAGCTGAAGGATTGTCGTGGTGTGTGGATAATGGCGAGGATAATTAATAAATTATCCGCCATCGGTTGTATTAAGTTGTCAAAGTTGCATTAAGTAATTTTCCCAATCCCAACAAGGCCGCTGCCGCTTGTGCAATAAGACCCCCAAAACATGAGCCAATGATATAAGACAAAAATAAATTTAAATATTTAAAAATAGTAATATAATTTAATGTGTAATATTAAACTATGGAAAACAGGGGAAATGTTTTGGTCAACTAGCAAACTAATAGTTGATCAATGAACAACTCATTTCCATAGTTCAGGCCTTCGACATGAACTAATAATAATGTTAATAAACTAAGAGACACAACCTTTCACATGTGACTAGTCAATGTCTATAAAGTATACCGTCACAAGGATAATTATAAAAACTTACTTATTCATTATCAATTATATATTTATTTATTTGTATGAAAACTTTTATGTTATCCTTCTTATGTTGGATATTTCCTTGTTAATGAACTATTTTTCATTACATGGAATAACTACTTCATTCGTATATATTATTTGATCAAAGCTCATGGCTGAAACATTTTCTTCAATAATAACAACGTTGCACCCATTGTTGATAACAATTTCCGATGTAATACCCTGTGGACATATGCATTGTTTAACTTGCATTGCCCCTCATCTATAGATCTAAATAGTTTGGGTGCATCAAATGTCCAAACAAAGAGATTGCTACCATAGAGAAAATGCCTTCGATGTAAAGACACATAACAATTAGATCCTTTTAGTTTAGTACGAGGATCCTAGACATTGTACTATCCTTTCCATAGGGAAAAAATAGTTCCTTGATATCCAATTGAATCAAAGGAAACTTTCCAATACATATAGTGAAACAAAGCCAGATGACATTACAACAATATACTCATTATGAGCTCAACATGTCATTTTAAGGGGATTGAACCCGGGTGGGGAGGATAACAATCATTCATCCCAACCATGAATGGGTTTATTATCATAACAATTACAAACAAAAAATAGTTGATGTACATTACTTCCATGTAACGTATGACCATTGAAGCAAACAAACTAAATATTTACATGTTGTAAATAAGATATCAAAGTTATCACTTTGTTCTATATAAACTAGAAATTGCAAAAATGTTACAAAACTTCAAAGCAAAGAAATCTTGAATATCTCAAGAGTAAGTATATTCCCAAAAAAATCAATATTTTATCAACGTTGGTTGGTTGTCACTGAAGGAGAGATGAAAGATGTATGTTTTAATTCATTGATATTGTTCTGCAATAATTTGTTGTTGTAAGCTTGTATATAAGATGTTATCATGAATCATAAATGTTCTATTTTGAAAATTATGAGCTAAATCTCATGGTTATGTTTGGTGTGAATGAATTTATTTGCTTAGAAAAATATATAGTCCAAGATTTTCCAGTGCCTTGAAAATGAAAATCCTGAGACATTAATGTTATCTACACGAAACAATTAAAACTTAATTAGGGTGATTTCATGTTGAATTTATCGCAAGTATTGCAAAATTGATTGGAATAAGACTTTAAAGAGAGAAAATAATTGTTAGAGTAAGACTTCATAGAGAAAGAAAGATTTGGGGATTATCATCTAGTAAATCAAGGCCCATGGGTGCTTGATATTAATGCAAGAACTTTTAAACAAATTGAGCAAGGTATTGACTTTAACCCATGAATATTGAGGACATACTCTAACCTTTTGAGTATGCCAAAACATGTGTCTCTTATGGTTCATTAACAATAATGGTAACGGCAATAAGGAATAAATCCCTTCTCTTAGAAGAAAATTATGGTATTGAACATATGGAATAAATTACTTCTCTTATAAGAAAATTAATTTGGGATTAATGGAGGCAAAAATGAGAGATTGTCCCTGCTCCATCTCCATATGATCCCTTTTTTTTCTCTACCTTGCATTTACTTTCATAAATTAAAACTATGATATCTTTATAATGTTGCTCAAAATAATAATGAAATGACTCTTGAGTGCGCTTTATATATTTTGGTTAAAAGATAAAGCATAAATGTTGCTCTAAAGTGAAGTGTAGATTTGAGTTGGTTATGGAGAAGAGGCATATTTAGGTCGAGAATATTGGCTTGAACATTATATATATATATATATATATATATATATATATATATATATATATATATATATATATATGAATGGAGTTGGGTATAAGCTATATAATATTACTATTTGTTTAATTTTTATTATAAACAATTATTAAATCATTATTATGATGTTTTTGTCTTTATTTATTATTTTTTTCAAGTAAAATGTTGTAAGGATATGATTATGATACTTAATTTTGTAGGGACATTGAGTGGGGAACATGACAAAGGAAATCATTTCAGGGAATCCAATTTAAAACTTCATGTATGAAGCTTAAAACACTTAACCACTTTAGTTATTCCACTATGCTTACCATTATCTACTATTAAAAAAAAGATTGAGATATATTTGAAATACCATAATCCCTAAATCATAGACATATTCTGATTAGTACTCTTATGAAGTGTATTAAAAAAAAGATTGAGATATATTTGAAATGCCATAATCCCCAAATCATAGACATATTCTGATTAGTACTCTTATGAAGTGTAATAGAAGAATAAAGTGCTAGAGATTTTGACTAATTACATCATCAAAACACGCTTCTCAAAATTGTCATTGAATCCCAACCTTTAACCCAAAAGTAAATCCATCTCTTATCATGTTTTTTAATAATCTCATTACACAAAAAAAAAACTTTCTCAAACCCTTGGATGGATATGTGAGAACCAATGGATCTAGGATACCCATAGAAATAATGCCTTTTAGAAGTGGATTTAGAGGAATTGCTCAACTCTTTAGAGGACAATTAAAGCCCTCCTTTAAAATCCTTGAGTACACACACACACACACACACACACACACACACACACACACACATATTTTCTCATCTTCTCTCATACCTCAAAGGTGATGTCTCACATCTTTAATATATAATGGGTATATTTATACTAGAAAATTGTTGCAACCACAATGACCAACAAAAACATACTCTAGAAATGTCCAAAATTTGAGGCAGACTATCTATGAGAACATAACAACCTTCATAGAGGATTTCTAAAAAATACTACAAGTGTAGATTCAGACAACTATTGCTAATATCAAGCAAGCTTTAAAAAATATTAAAAAATATTATTGAATAAAAAAATGTTGACTATAAGCTTCCTCATGGTTCTCTGCACTGGTCATGCAGTTCAAGTTCACATTTTACATTTCCACATCCCCTTGTTGTTGCTATATTATTTCCTCTTCTTTAACCTCCTCCACTATAGACCCAATTGACAACCTAGAAATTGAATTAGCCGAAGTATTGTTTCTTAGCAGTCTCACAACTAGGTGTTGGAGAGTAGCACACTTAGCCTGAAGGTCCTCGATTTCTTGCCTTTGATTATGCATGGTTTCCATTATGAAGGTAGCTTCATAAATTTTGGCCTCTTCTTGGGAGTGCATTCTATCATTCATTGAAAATATTGAGTTGTTATTATCAGTGGTATAGTTCTCTTTTGTTCTTAAAACCCCGCGGATTTTAATAGTTTCACATAATGAGCATTTTCTAGAATTCTCGTGTTCCATATAGATATCTTGATATAACATCTGAATGAACCCTTTATCACCACTCATAACACTCATACTAGAAATCCTAGATTCACAATCCAACATTCCCTCATACTTGAAGAAGGAGTATGGAATGCCAACCTTTAATAGTTTTGAGTTGATAGGAGTAGGGGGATTCTAGAGCAACAAGCATTGCCATATCAAAGATACCACACAATACAACCCAAACAAGACATGTGAACCATCAATTGAAGAGCTAGAATCATTAATGTGACCCATACTACACATACCTAAGCTACCAGACCAACAATCAGAGCATGTAACAATCCCCAACTTAAGTAAGGAACATTACTATGCAGGATACACATACAAATCAAAAAATTTGCTAATTCATTTGTTGTAGCTTACCAACTACGATTTATTCACATTCTTAACTATATTTTGATACCCATAATGAAATGAAACTACAACAATTCTAAATGAGCATGAATGCAACTAATAACTCATTCACAATAGTAATTAAACGATTCACATACACAGTTAATCACAACAATTAAACTCAGGGAATAACTTAGAAATATATTAACACTTATCTTTTAAAACACTTGTGCAACCAAATGCTTGGGAAGGATGCTCCACCCAACCATAGACTTGTTGTTCTAGATCTCAACAACAAATAAACCCCGAGCTGGGGATAGGAATCCATAAAAGAAGGGTGACTCTCACAGTCCACTCACAACTTAATATTCAAAACCCATTAGTATTCTCCTATAGCTATCCCAAATTTCCTCCATCTCTCTTCCTCTTGACCCTTCCAACCCAAGGAATGTACCCCTTCACTATTCTCAATCCATCGAGCGTCCCGTTCGCTTATCAAGGTCTCCTTGGCACATATAACCAGGAATATCTCTACTGGGAACTCAAGGGAACTCACTACCAAGAAAAATACTATTAAACATAACAACAATCACTTGTTGTTATAGTGCAACTCACCTAGGAGTTCACTCTTCAGGCTTGACAATTTGGATCTTCAGTCTTCACCTCCAAATACTCCAAAAATGCTCCAACATGCTCTATAATTTTCCCAACCCTGTTGCTTCAAATCCAAAGCTCTTATCCCCTATTCTCTGCTTATTGTTCATCCAAAAAACTCAATGTGAAAAACTACATGTTACTACCCATACAAATTTCGTCCCTTCTCCGAAGACAGTTGACTGCTCACTCTACCCAATGTTGATTGTACCTCAACCCCATGCTTCCAATAACTATGGGATGTGACGTCTGCACCCACCCTCACATGAGTTTAATGATTTGGCTCTCATACACCAATAGAAAATATAAGGTTGTCCCCAAATGATAATAACATTAAAAAATATGGGTTGGAATTAATACCCAGAATTAATTTCTCCCTTTGGACCCCTCTTAGACACTCCCTAGGCATTCCCCCTTTTTCTTGTGGATTGATCAACCCTCGTCTTTGTCCATATTCCCAACAACTAGTATCACATTATATTTATTAAAATTTAGAAAATACATTTGGCATATTACATCACTTGGCCATAGCCACATTCATATCTACATTATGCATTAATTAAACTAAGGATTATAGTGGGGATGTTATAGAGCCCTACAATTTAGAGCCAGATATAGAACCACCAAATCCTCATGAATCAGGGTCAACAAAGCATAAATTCAATAAATAACCAAAGCTAGGATCCCACATGGATAAGATAGAAGAGTATAATTCTCATTCAACACCCCAATTTGAACCAGGTCAGAGTAGAACCATGAACCATAGAAAAAAAAACACCACATATCTGTAGACAAAGAACCCACATTGATAACCATTATCCCACCTGTAATAAGCTTAAACCATTAGAGCATTTGGTTGATCCAGGTGGATATTGGTGGCCACCCACCTTTTCCGACTGGCTCAAAACAATTTTTTGGCAATTTTGGCAACTTACTATTTTTAGTTGGTTTTAACTTCTGGGGCCATTTTGAGGGCCTACATGAAGGTTTTTAGAGATCGAGGTTCTCAATGAAGGTCAAAGGGATTATTGAGCCCCCAAAATGAATCTCCTCGACGATACCTTTCCAACGAGCTATCATATGCCTAAAACAAAGATCGTATGCAAAAGTTATGACCCCGGGAAGTTGATGTACTAACTTACCCAAACGGGGCCCACATGACTTTTGGCGCTTCATCTCCTAGGGTTAGATTTTTGGATGTCTAGGGTTTTTTGCATTCTTGTTTATTTTAAAAAGGCCTTTAGAGCCTCATTGTAATCATCTTCTTGCGAATGCGAGTAGCCGTCACATCTCTTCTTAGAGATAAGTTGCCACCATTCTAGCGAGTCTTTCACTCTGTATTTTTACAGTCTCTGTACATTTCTTTCATTAAGAGAAATTGTGTATTACTATATATCTGTGTTTATGGTTGCATCTATGATACATTTATGTTATATTATTGAATATCTGTGATATCTCTGTGCATTTCTTTATTATATCTCTGATCTCATTTCATGCCAAAAATAATCCGGATCATTAGTGTCCCTGATCTTGCATTAACCATCGAGTGTGCGAGGGTGCCATATATTAAATGTACCTTGGCTGCCATGTATGGTAATTAACCACCCCACGCGTGTTGACACACCATTTTTTTTTTATGATGCATGAGTGTTTCATTATAATGGATTAATACTTAGGAGATGGGGAAAATACCTCCCCACCTTTTAATATCAATTTGTTGCATTCTATAAGGGCAACCTTGTTGGCTAACCAATCTACTTGGTGGTTGAGCAACTTGAGCATGTGAAAGAACTCAATGCTTTCAAATTGGACAACTTCTTTAGTCCTTATTAGGTTTCCATCACTTGAAAATGAGGCTTTTCACATTAGTTTGATGGTTAGAGTTGGGTCCCTTATGTCACTTGGTTTTTGATATGCTTTTCATCGATAATCCTCAACCCCTGAAACAATGCTAATGCCTTTGCTTGATTTTTTTAAGCTATATTTAATCCCCACTTGAAGTTGTTTTCTGCGTGTCCTTCGAGATCAAGAATGATTCCTCCCACACTTTCCACCCCTTACTATATGGGTGTTTCTTACAACATTATATAGATATAAAAAATCAATTATTGATGAATTTTAACTATTTTACATGTTGATAGTATGTTTGGTAGTTTAGCCTTCTTTTCCCCTCTTTTGTATGCTTAAAAAGCAAAAGAAAATTCTTTACACTATAAAATGTCACCCTTTTCTTATACATTTTTTATATG
>ML809684.1:54246-82820 GCA_009831015.1 Picea engelmannii | reverse complement strand
CTTTTATGCGACAAAAAAAAAAAAAAAACCCTTAATTACCACTATTCTAGAATATCCATTTCCCATTCTATCTCCACATGGCCATTATAAAGTTGGATATATCAAATAAATGAAACCTTGGACTGGTTTATACATATATAAAACCACTTATACTAAAAATGATTTTCTATTCAGAAGATTGGTGCAAGGTAAGTTACATATAAGCAATAATAAAAACTGTGCTCGTTATACCATAGTGGGGTGTCCACTAATGTAGTGGCCCTCGTAGTAACATAATGATTTTTTGGAGTGAGTATACTTACTTTATTTACCTTCCTCTCTTTTCCCTTTTGTAATAAAAAATACAATAAAATTCTTCACTGGTAGTACTTTATGGTACCCCTTTGCTATGTTATCCCCACATGTCTATTAAAAATGTTAAATAGACAAAACAAATGACACCTTGGAATTGTTTTTAGGACTATTAAAATTTCTCATACTAAAAACTACTTGTTATCCATATTGGTTGTAAGGATAGGTTTGCAATAACATATAAGTCCCAATATATCATGATTCTTAAGTCAATAAGGGTGTCGATGTAGTACAAAGGATAGATGATACCTTAAAGTTGTAGAAATTATTCTAAAACGCCAAAGATAATGTATTTGACTATATGTTATCTTGTAGTGGCCCTTCTATTGACATAATGGTTGATTGGTTGTGGGTGAGTATGCTTACTTGTTTGACCTTCCTCCCCTCCTCCTCTATAAAGTGAAAAAAAAATGCTTAAGTAGAAGTACTTTATAGCACCCATTTCCTATGCTATTTTCATATACCCATTAAAATGTTAGATAAATCAAATACATGATGTCTTGAAGTTGTTTCTACGAATATAAAAAAAGATCGGATCCCTGTCAATGCTTAATAAATCCAAAATTCATATAAACTCATAGTAATATGATAGTTCTCTCCCCTATTTACCAATCCTTTTTTCTAAGGCTACACCAAAGAAATGACATCTTGAAGTTGTTTCCATGTGTATAAAGATCTCCTAAAATAAAAACTATTTGCTATCCCACATTGACTGTGAAGATTCGTTTGTGATAACATTTTAGTTATAATATACAATGATTTTTATGCCAGTGAGGGTGTCTACATAAGTATTGGCCCGTCTACCAAATTAATGTTTTATTGATTGCGGGGTGAGTATGCTTACTTGCTCAAACTTCCCCTCTCCTCTATTGGATGACCAAAAAAATATCCTTAATTTGTTAGTACTCTGCAGTACCCATTCCCCATTCTAACAATACTTTATAATACCCATTTCCCATTCTATCCCCACACATCCATTTAAAAGTTAGATACGCCAAATAAATGGTATGGCGTCTTATACTAAAAACAACTTTCTAATCCACATTGATTGCAACTATTGTTTCGTGGTAACATATAATCCCCAATAAACCATGATTTTTTTTCACTCTCTTCTTTCATACAACTAAAAAAAATCTACAAATAACACTTTATATACCATCCCTTTCTCAAAGCATCTCAACATAACCATTAAAAATTAAACTACACCAAATAAATAATATTTAAGAATTTTTATTAATGATTATTAAAAGCTCTCTTCCTTTTCAATGATTAATAACCCAAGAATATTTGTATACACATTCATAGTACAAGTAAACACACGTGCATGTTTGGCTGTCCAGAAACGCCTCTATCTTCAACGATAAGACGCCATCAATCCTGCACATTATATCTCTCATCTTACCTGAAGCTAACAAATTTGCTAGAACTTTACAAGTTAAACCAACAGTTCGGCAGCCACGATTCATTCCATCGGACAGGGCGGTGGCCTGGTTTGACGGGGCCTCTCAACAGGGAGGCGCACTTTGTGGAGTAGGGGGGAAATTAATTATAAATTCTCATTCGGGTATTATCTGGATGTTGAACTGCAGGCAGGGTTCCAACACCAAGGCAGAGCTCATTGGTGCTTGGACCTCGCTAATTTTGGCTAGTCGCCACACGGATAATTTGCTGCTCCTCGGTGACTCCAAGCTCACTATTGACTGGCTGAACGGAGTGGCAGACTTCCAAGTGGCAGCCCTCAATAGCTGGAAGGAACGGACCAAAGACGCTACTCTTCTCTTCAGAAATCTTACCTTCCAGCACATTTTCCGTGAAGAAAACAAAGAGGCTGACACACTCTCGAAAAAAGCACTGCACCTTCCCCCGAGTCAAATTTTCTATACATTTTGGGAGGACGGACATGAAGGCACTTCATATAAGTTAAATCTTTGAATTGATTTCTTATTAGTATATATCAGATCTTCGTCTATATTTGTTGTATTTGTTGGGTCATAGGTGATTTTGACCCAAATATTTGTGGAATTGGCTTGATTCGCTGATGTATTTGAACTCCGACTTGTATACATTTATATCCTTTTGAATATAACGAGCAATTTTTTCTCGTGGAAAAAAAAACACACGTGCATCGCCTTGGACTTTCACTTTGCAATCTACATCCTTATGCTTTAACAACGTATTCCTTCAACAAATCTTATCCTTTACATTATAACGTGCAAAGATCTAAGGACGTTGAATCTTCGTTCATACATAGAGAAGTGGAGTACAAAATATCCATGTTGCTTTACGGTGTACAAAATACTTTTTTCCCATCAAAATTCCAAAACAAGTATTTATAACAAATTTTATTTAGTATTTATGATTATTTTTTATCCATTTTCATATAAATTTATTTCATGTAGTTTTGACAAATCCATCTGATATTCTTTTAATCAATAAGGTTATTATACACCATTATAATTAATTCGCCAATAAATTGTTCAAATATAATCTAGGGTACATAATTCATTATAATTAATTCGCCAATAAATTGTTCAAATATAATCTAGGGTACATAATTCATTATAATTAATTCGCCAATAAATTGTTCAAATATAATCTAGGGTACATAATTAGAGTTAAATTATAAAATCTAGGTGCATAAATAAACTGTTCAAATATAATCTAGGGTATATAATTAGATAATCTAAGGTACATAATTAGAGGAGTTAGACTAATGAAAATATAATATAAGTTACATAATTAGAGTTAGGTCGATGAACTTTGAAACTCTATAATCTAGGTTACATAATTAGAGTTAGGTCGATGAACTTTGAAACTCTATAATCTAGGTTACATAATTAGAGTTAGGTCGATGAACTTTGAAACTCTTAGGTAGATGAGGAGTGATTAGGGATATGTGAGAATTTAGTTATTTTGATGAACAATGCAACTTTTATAATATATTTTAAGTTTGTTTTAGTTTAATAATTTTATGTGATGGGAATATTTTTTATATGTTAAAATTTATATATAATTTTTATTATTATATATTTTTATGATATTTTAAAATGAATGAATGTATTATGTTAGAATATATATATATATATATATATATATATATATATATATATGATTGATTGATTGATTAAGATTATTTAAATGAAATCTAAATTCAAATGTGATGTGATTGAATGTCATTATAAATTATATTTTTAGAAGACTAAAAAGCTCACATTATAAACTTGAAATCAAAGATTAATGTTGAATAGGTTTATATCATATTTATGTATTACTTTATATTCGTGGTCCTTATACTTACATCGCATTTGGGTTCAAAGTAGTTAAGTATTACTTTACTTTTGTGGTCCTCAAACTTAATTCGCTTTGAGGGTCAAAGTATTCGTGTATTACTTTATATTCATGGTCCTTACACTTCGCTTTCATGTCTTCACTCAAAAAAATGCATTGAGACAATGAAGTAAAATGTCTTCACTCAAAAAATGCATCGAGATAATGAAGTTAAAAAATGCATTGAGATAATGAGTCATTTCTATAGGAGTGTTTGAGATTAAATTTAAAATTCGGCGAAGACATATAGAAGTGTTTGAGATTAAATTTAAAAGTAAGGATACTTATTATTAATTCTTGTCGAAGGTTTGGGATTATATTACTTGTTTTTGTGTTGACTGTGTTTTTTTTTGCATTGATAAAAAATTTGGTGTTGTTTTCTAAAGTTAAACTTTGCTGTGAGTGATTTAATTTTTTTTCCTGTGTTTTGATTGGTCCTTCAAAACATCATTTTATCGTCGGGTTGACGACGAGAATTGAATGAGAAATTTAATTATATAGGTTTAGTAGATGGTTGGAAGGGTTGCATGTACGAGTCTCAAAGTTCTGAGACCATCACGATTTACGAAGCTTGCTATGGTGTCAACTGACAATTGGTGACATTTAAAGCTGTGGGCTAGACAAAATGCATATAATATATATATATATATATATATATATATTATTGTGTTTTGATTGTTCATTAAATTTAGTATGATTCATAAATTTTGAAGGGTTTTCTATGTACTGTTTGAAATGATTATCTGCGATAGCTTTCACAGATTACAAGGAGTTTTAATTGAATTCTTTGTTCTAATTAATTGTTGGATTCTTTGGGTTTCATCATGATACATTGTTCTATAATCCAAGAAGGTGAGGTTGTTCTGAAAGTTCTGGGTGCTGCAGTTGGCGACTTGGAAGATATATGTTTTTTTTGGGCTTGTACAAATCTATTAGAGTGGGTAAGAAGTCCTGTGCATCTAGTATCTTGCTTCTAACCAATTGGTTTCCATATTAATATATGTATTTTAGAGAAGTGCAACTTTGTGCATAGTGCAGTTAGCTCTGTTGTGTGGCTGGTTTTTACAAAAGCAAGTCAAGTCAGGCGGGGGTTGTTACGGAGACTCTGTAGGCCGAAAACAATCAAAGGTAATCAATGAGAGAAGGTGTTTTGTTTTGGAGGGTTGTTTGATAGTTTTTCTGGTTGTTGTTTGATAGAGTTTGCTTTGTGCATAATACATCTCTTTTTGCTGTGTTACTGGTTTTTCCAGAAGCAAGTCAAGTGGGCCAGGGGATGTTATAGAGACCCTGTAATCCAAAGGTAGTCAAAGGTGAGCATGGAGAGAGGGTGTGTTGTTTTGAGGTTGTATTGTTTACTTTTTTGGGGGGTTGTTTAATGCATTTATCTACTATGCCATCTGTTATGGTTAAGAGAGACATAATTTTTTTGGATTTGCAAGTGCTGGAAGTGGTGAGTTCCAAGAGTTCTAATTTTGGGGTTGTGGACATGTGCATTAGCGTGTAATAAATACTTTACATTGTATGCTATATGCCATGGAAAACTAGGCCCTGATTGTTATTTTGCGTTTCCTTGTCGTTGGCTTGTATTTTTCATCTTGTTTTGTAGTTGATTGATGCTATGGAGATAGTCTGGGTATAAAGTTAGGGAGTAGTGCATTGTTTTGCATGTGTTATAGAGAAATGTTGTTTTTAGGTTGGTGCATTGCACTATGTTCCATCTGTTCTCTTTTTGTTGGGGGTGTTCTAGATATAGTTTAGAAAGATGTGCATTTTGCAATTTGCTTGGAGGCTTTTGCTATGAACATACGACGACACTCAGTGCGGATATGTCTTGCACATTTCAACAATGGTAGATGAGTATCGCTGACACAACCCATGTTGTGTATATTCAATGCTTGTGCGAAGAATTTGTGCTTGATGTTTCCTTGTTTTCGACTCATATTTTTCATTTTGTTTTGCAATTGATTGATGCTATGGAGATAGTGCAGGTATAAAGTTAGGGAACATTGCATTGTTTTGCTTGTGTTGTAGAGAAATGTTGTTTTTAGGTTGTTGCATTGCACCGTGTTCCATCTGTTCTCTTTTTGTCGGGGGTTTGATTACAGTATAAGTAGATGTAGTTCATAAAGACGATCATTTTTTAGTTTCTCGGAGGCTTTTGTTATGAACATGTGGCGACACACTGTGTGGCTATGTCTTGTGCATCTTGTTAGTGGTAGATGAGTATCACTGACACAACCAGTGTTGTGTATTTTCAATGCTTGTGCGGAGAATTCATGTCAGTTATGGTCGTGTTGTCCTATATGTACGCACGATAAATTGTGACAGGGGATGTAATTTGGACGATATTCCAACGATTTGCCACAGGTTGATTTTGTCATATTTGAAAGAAAAGGGAAGTAATTTAGAGCTTTTGTGTTGTGTGAGAGGCATAACTATGGAGAGGGAAGAGATATGGCTATTGCAAAACCTCCATCCAACTGCAAAAGTGGGCAAGTAAAAAGGCTCATGACAAGCAAATTATTCAAAGGAAAATAACTTGCAGACTTGGGATTACAACAAGGCCAAGAGCAGGATGCCAATTTTCTAAAATGTCTTTTACACATATCATATACCTTTCAAATAGAAATAGCCATAATAAAAAACCATTGAGTAGACTACATCTAGGAAACACATTTGCTTGACATTGGTTGTAGATGCAAGGCATTTGCTCCTAAATTGGAGCAAATCAATTTATTATAAATCAATGATCTATTTTGCAAATTATGTCACTTGTCACAATCATGGATGCTAAACTTATGGAATTGCGAAGGTGCGAGAGGGTCACCTATTCAGGTTCTTAGTATAAGGCTTAAAAAAAAACCATCTTAAGTACACCAAGTATGATTGTGTCAGGTGCACGAGCATTGTATACTTTGGGTCCTTGCACTGAGAATTCATGCCACTTATGGTCTGGAATTGGCAGAGTTAGTTGCATAGACACTTGTGCAATTGGCAGAGCAATGTCATCAACACTTTCCCATAGGTGTATGTTGCACATAGACGGTTCTTTGTCTATTTAGCACTTGGTCTATATTCAAATCTTGTGTAGAGAACTGATATGTTCACTCTTTTCACATATGGCATCATGTTTGATAGTGCGTGCTCTATGCATAGTGCAATTACTTGGTTTCATTCATATTTGCATTGACATTGTTGTAGTGTTTAAGAAAACCAGTTCTCTCTTATCAACTGTATTGCTAGATCAAATGGTTGAATGAAATATTCTTGTTGTGCATCATATAAAAACATATTTTTACTCTCAAATTGTCCAAAGATAAATATATCACAAAGTTGTGATTTCCCCAAGGCCAACAACAAGATTCACATCGACCAAAATGCATTTTAAATGTATATCAACTACCTTTCGAATAATAATAGCGATAATAAAAAACCATCAAGCAATGTACAGATAAGAAACACATTTGATTTGTAGTGCTTCTAGATGGGTGTCATTTCCTCCTGAATCGGAGAAAACCAATTTACGATAAATCAGGGACGTATATTGCATATTATGTCACTGGTTACAATCAATGATGAAAAACTATTGGAAATGCGTAAGCACAGAAGTGAGGCAATGCAGGAGGGTGGAGGGTGTGGGTTCTCTGCACAAGGCTTAAAAATAGAGAGTCTTAAGTGCACCAAGTATAGCTATGGACATATGGCAACACTTTGTGCAACGATGTCTTGCGCACATTGACAATGGCAGAGGAATATGGCTAGGAAAACCATTACTTTGTATTTTCAATGCTTGTGCATAGAATTCATGAGGGTTATTATTGTGCAGTTTGGCACCTACTATTGCAAAAGATCCGTCCAACATCGAAAGTGGCCAAGTAAAAATTCTTTTGACCAACAAATTATCGAAAGAAAAATAGATCATAGAGATGGGATTACCCCAAAGCCGAAAGCAGGATGCCAATCTGCTAAAATGTCTTTTATACATATATTCGCTACCTTTCGAATAACAATAGGCATAATAAAAAACCATTGAGTAGTATACACATAAGCATTACATTGCTTGACATTTCTTCTAGATGCATGGCCTTTCTTCCTAAAGTGGAGAAAATGAATTTATCATAAATCAATGACCTAATTTGTAAATTGTGTCACTTGTCACAATGATAGATGTGTGGCATTTCTTCCAAAAGTGGAGACAATGAATTTATCATAAATCAGTGACTTGATTTGTAAATTGTGTTGCTTGTCACAATAACAAATATGAAAGTAGAGGAAATGTAAAATTTCAAAAGTGTGGCAAAGTGGGAGGATGATCGGTGAAGGTTCTCTGCACAAGGCTTGAAAATATAGGGTCTTAAGTACACCAAGTATATCTATGTGAAATGAATGAGGATTCAAAATAGACTAAGCGAAAACTTCCTCTATTTTCAATCCTTGTGCAAGATTCTAGACTTTCAAGCCTTGCGTTGAGAATCCATGTCACTTATGGTTTCACATTCGAAGAGTTGATTGCATAGACACTTGGAGATTGACAGAGAAATGTCATCAATAATTTCGCATAGGTGTATGATAAGCAAAGGGGGTGCTCTGTCTATATACAAATCTTGTACATAGAACGATTACATTTTCTCTTTCCACACTGCCCTGGTTCTACATCTCACATCGTGTTTGGTAGTGTGTGCTCTATGGATATTGCAGTTACTTGGTTTATTCAATTTTTCATTAGAATTTTCTTTACGGTGCTTCTAGATGCATGGTGTTTCCTGCTAAATTAGAGTAAATCAATTTACCATAAATCAATGACCTATATTGCAAATTACGTCACTTGTCACAATCAAGGATGAAAAACCTTTGGAAATGCGGAAGTGTGGAAATGCAATAGGGTGAACTGTGTGGGTTGTCCGCTCAAGACTTAAAAATAGACCATCTTAGGTTGATCAAGTATAGCTATGAATATGTGGCAGCACTTGATGCAGGCATGTCTTGGGCACTTTGACAGTGACAAAGGAATATCACTAGCATAACTAGTACTGTGTATTTTCAATGCTTGTGTAGAGAATTCATGCTTCTTATTATTGTGCAATTTCACACCTGCTATTGCAAAACCTTCATCTAGCCTTAAAAGTGGCGAAGTAAGAAGGATTTTGACTATCAAATTTTCCAATACAAATAGATCGTAGACTTGGCATTACCCCAAAACCAAAAACAGGATGTCAACTTGCTAAATTGTGTTTTACACATATATTGGTTACACCTTCAAGCAATTTACAGAGAAGCAACACATTTGTTTTGCATTACTTCTAGATGCGTGGCCTTTTCTCCCAAATCAAAGCAAATAAATTCATCATAAATCAATGACCTATTTTGCAAATTACATTGATTGCCACAATCATGGATGCAGAAGTATTGGAAATGCATAGTTGCGGAAGTGTAGCAATATAGGAGGATGACATGTGTAGGGATTAAAAATAGACTGTCTTACGTAAACCAAGTATACATGTGTGAATTTTCATAATTCATGCCACTTATGGTCTGGCATTGACAAAGCGATGTCATCAACACTTTCACATAAGTGTATTGTGCAGAGAGATGATACTTTGTCTATTTAGCACTTGGTCTATACTCAAATCTTGTGCAAATAACAGATATGTCTGCTCTTTTCGGATTGTTGCAGTTCCACATCTTGTTTCATGTTTGATAGTGTATGCTCTATGCATAATACACTTTGTTTTATTCAAACTTGCATTATCATTGGTGTGGTGTTTAAGCAAACCAATCCTCTTTTATCAGCTGTGTTGCTGGATCAAATGGCTGAATGCAATATTCTTGATGTGCATCATATATGTGAACAAAAATTTAGTGCTTGTTTTTTTTTTTTTTGTGGGGGTGGATTAAATTGGTCAAGAGCTATTTCAGAAACTATATATATGGAAAATGAATCAAAGATAAACAGAGACAAAAACAGGGTATGTTGTTTCAAGATTGTTTTTTGTTTATTATATATATATTCCCAATTGCTGGATGCCATAGTCATAGCTTGAGAATCATTTGAATGACATAAACTAAATTGAACAAAATAATGTTTTCATATTCTTTTTACATATTTAGGAAGTTCTTGTTTTTGTGTTGGATCAAGAAATTGTGTGGGACATTGCAAGTAGTTGATATATAAAATATTATGGTCACAGAGAAAATAAAATATAAACAATTTGTATTGTGTTTGCATCTTGTTGCCATCAATCTGCATTGTTGTTTAACTAGTTCGATGTGCATTACATCAAAACAAGCACCGATTTTAAAAAGGAGAATAGGGCAAAGAAAGAAACATGGAACAAGAATTGCAGAGGCACATTTTTATAATTTCATTTGTGAACTATTCATTTGTTGTTCGTTAATATTGTGTATTTCATGCGTTTTTGACATAAGGGTTTATTTGCGTGTTCATTGAATTTGGTGCATTGTTTTCACATGAAAATTAAATAGAGAAATTACAGTAGAGAAATAAGTGACAAGAAATGCAGGAGAAGAAGATGAAGAACAATATCCCAAGAGAAGGTATGCCTGTAACAATCAGAAAAGCAAAAACCAATTTTTTTGGTAACTTATATGGAAATGCAACAATATATATTGATACCACATAGTACTGCCTATAATCAAAAGTACATATTGCATCTGTCGCTATGGTATCCGTAGTGAGTTGGATATCTAGTGTTTGTCAAGATTTGATATACAAAACTCCAAGTTATGTGCATATTGAATGTTTCGTGGCAAAGTGAGCAAATTGTCACTGGAGAAGATTTAGGAATTACATAGACATGCCAGTCCTCTATCAGATGTGAATGGAAAATGTATTGGCTGGTAGTGCATTGACAAAGTAATAAACATATAACATTAAAATGGATAACCATTGAATTGAGAAAAGACATGCTAGCTTGCAAAACAAAATCAAAGTTTGGATTATTTTCATTTGAAAAGAACAACATATACAAAGACAAACGACTACATTTCATAGAACTGTACTATATATTTTTCTCATTTGAACAATGGTTGCAGAGTTTTGGGCCATGGATTCCACGTTGTTAATATGTACTTGTCCTGTCATTTAACACTTATTTGTTAAAGGGCAAGAAGATTTGGAAACAAGATGATCTGATTTATTTATATCTATTAACAACATCGCTTGATGCAGTTAGTGTTATAAAGAAACAAGAAGAGAAAGAAAGGACAATGTTGACATCTAGTGCATGATGGATTGTTTTTCTAGAGATTGCACTCTGCTACAGACTTCTAACACTAACATTCAGTACTTAGCAAGTTTCACATGTTATTGGCTTCATGGTGCTTGACTCATATAGTGTTGACAGGTTAGAAAGATGCTATGTTGAATTGTGAGCGTTGTGAATGTGGCTAGGTTGGATACCCACACATTGCAATGACAAACAAATTTTTGAATGAGTAAGGTCATCCCAGAGGTAGAAACTGTACTTGGTGTACATTTTTTTGGGCTAATGATGTCTCTCTTCTTTGGTTTCATCCGAGTTGACGAAGTGTGGGCGTGCTTCATCTTGTATTCCAGAAATCCAAGTAGTATCTAGCCCAAGTATTGCAGCTAGAACTTTGGCCAGTTACTCGGGAACTTGTAGATAACATAGATGGGGTAATTGTTCCAACAGACAGGCCCAAACTCATCCTCTTGTCTAGATCGGCTTGGTTGATAGCCAATAATTGGAGGAAAAATGCAACCGATAAAGGGGGCGGTCTACAGAATGCATCTGCTAGGTTCAACAAAGGTGTTGATCCATGGTAACATGCATAATAGATGTTGACAAAGAGAGTTGACGAATAATAGGAAATTCAAAGCACAACTCAAGCAATTATTTGGAGAGGTTAGGGATATTGGTCGTTGACTGTACGCTGGGTCCCATTCCCAATAGTTTCCTTCTCAGTGCGAGATGACATGAGAATGACATTGTGGGACTATAAGTGATCTGCATGAACTATTGCCTGTAGTAAACCACATGTTTTCTAGAAGAAGTCATGGATGTGGGGAATTTGCGGTTGAACTATGACGATTGAACTTTGATTTCTAGAATAAATAGACTTGGTGGCTGGGTGGCTGGTAGAACTGCTCAATTGAAAACTAGTGGGAGCTCTATTCATGGATAAAAGCAATTTTCTTGGGAATACTATGGCCTTGGAAAGTGGTATAAATAGTTCAAAAGACAATCAAAAATTTCCGCGGTGATGTTTATGTCGTCGAGTAAGCTCCATGCACTGATGTTCCTATATTGATATATTGCAATTTGGATCTAGGTTCCTTTAATGCTGTACGCATTGAGAATTATTCACCGTAATCCTGGTGGCATTTGTGCAGTGTGGGGTGATAACTATCTGGGCATTCCGTACCCATGTGATCTGGCTATATTATATTGCTTGACACTTCTATAGTGTGAAACAATTTGTAGTCCTTGTGTCTCCTATGAGAGAGTGTCATCATTTCCATTGTCCTATGTACTGCCCATGAATTCCAATGTAATCTGATATATGAAAATTTGGTGGCTTGTCAATTTTTCTTGTAAATGGCTAGGTAAAGAGGCTTTTGACAACAATTTTTCTAAAAGATGGTTACATCTTGAGTTAGTGCATAACTTGCATGGGTGATGTCTACAACTTCAATACCAGTCATCAATTTACAGTGGTTGTAATCTAGTATCTTCCATGAAGTTAATGTCCATGTCATATTGTTTAAGTTTAGCAAGTAAATTTGTCCATGGACCTTCTCTAAATTGTCGCAAAAGCAAGATTGTTACCAGAATACGTCTTGCATAAGCTATCCACACACAAATATTATTTTCATTTTCTATCTGATATAGGTTTGTTTCTTTAAATGAATTTTGATAAAAGTAAAATTTATGAATAATACATTACCGAGGTATTATTGCATTAAGGATAGGTGCATAGGGAATGTTTACTAACATGTCCTTTTTGGACCCAATTTAGTCATGGAATACATGGACTGATTAATAGAAAGAATTTGAAAGCTGATAGACAACCACAAAATTTACTTCGCACAAGTTCTAATTAGCCTTTGTTTTTTGCAAACCAAACTGCCATAAATGACTTGGTGATCATGCAAATTACCTAGATGTTAGAGTCCCTAGCCTAGAGACATTGCAAATGCAAATGTGCGCAAGGGTAGAACTAGTTGACAAACAATGCTATCAATTATCCACACAATGGTTGAAATAGAATTAGCATTCTCAACTGCAGGAGGCATATACTTATGTAGAGAACACAAGGGTGGAAAATATAGATGAGAAGAATACAAGGGTGCAATGCTTTTCATTCATTGTATATGTAAGGTTTGACATCAATAAATTTCAACGTGTTTGAGGAATTTGCTTCCTTATAACAATGACAAACATCCCGAGTGTTAAATCTTGTACTGGATGTTAGGATCCTACTATTCTTTGTGTGTGCTTCTCAATCGAGTAAATTCATTCCACCATGTTCTAGTGATTTTAGAGTTCCATAAGATCATGCAATCGCTATGGCATTGATTGCTAATTGCTGATGCATTTCAATTGTGAGATTTGGTTCGAAGTGTTGTGCAAATGCATGTAGATCTTCTAGAAGAAAAGTAAAACTTTGTTGAAGTGGAAAATGCTATATGTCAATGTTCATAATAGAGTCAGTTACACTTGGAAAATCTTTTGCATTTGTAGGCATTTTAGCAATTTAATCTTGTACACATCATTAACATTTTTTCAATGCTATGTGTTGTATAGTGTGGAATGTGCTTTTGCATGTTGAATAGTTGATGTACATATGTCCTACGAAAAAAAAGACATCCATATGTCAATTTAAATATAGTATATAATATATTGTATGTGATTCATGTTCACATATTCATTGTTGCAAGCAGGAGAAGTTGGACAAGCTAGGGGAGTATTAGTACTGGTGCATCACAAACATGCTCCCAACAATAGAGCTACATTTAAATTTCTATAAGCTATTTTCTGTTTGCACATTGTGATATCATGACGAGCTAATAACGTTAGGTGCTTACGCAATTTACAAATTGCTTTGTTCATTTCAAGTGAAATAGGTGACAAGCACATCTGAATAAACTATCCATGTGAAACATGACCAATTGGAAATGTATGTATATAATATTGTACATTTTGCAGTTGGAAAAGAAATACATTGAAAATGTTTTCCATATTGTTTATTTTCTGGGATTGCTATTCCATGATGCAACTTTGCAACTTCAAATATTGTCTCAATAGAGGAATTGAACAATCATAGAATTGAGGAAGTATTCATTGGAGACGTTATGGTTTCTTATTGCACATATTTGGATAAAGAAAATAGATCATGCAAAATATTGTGTGCTGATATGACATATGTAAATGTCATGATGACAATTACATTGTCTATTCTTTCACACCTCATTGAAATACATGAACAAAATATTGTTCTCGGAGTTGGAATATCTATTAGAAATTTCAAAATTCTACCAAAAAGTGGCTATGACCATGGTGATTGCAATCATGTTATATCGATACTTTAATCAAGTGTCGTCGAGACAATGTCTCCAACCTGTAAATAATACAATTTCATACCAGAAAAAACAATCAAACAATTTTCAAGTAATACAGACATGTATCCAATCGACACTATTGGATCTGACCTCACCCATGCTAGGAAAGTTGGATCACAATACAATTTGCATATAAAAGATGGAAACACAAAGGATGAAAAAGAAACAATATGATTTTCCATTGTCAATTGTTTATTGTTTATATGATGATATATCTTAGGTTAAACTATATGAAAACTACAGTCTTTTATGTATCAGCTGTAGCTCTTCGAGACATATGGGCATTTCTTCGCTTCAATGGAACAACAATTGAAAACAAGGAAATTTCCCATTTTTCTATTTAAAAATATAACCAAGAGGAGAGATGTAAAAGAAAAGGTGTTCCACACATCACAATCGTCATTTATAGCAAAACTCATAACAAAAGTAGTCAAAGATCTGAAAAAACTAACTGGGTTGACAAACATTGTAAGTATAGATTGACAACTCTATCTACAAATCTCGTGTACAAGACTATTTGAAAACACATACACATGCAACCTAAATTATTAAGCTTTGTCTGTATAAACAAGTCGAGGGTACAATGATAACAACAAATGCATATTCAATTTCATTTGAACTTGTTTTTTTGCAATTCACATTTCTCCTGCAAATGCATATGCTTTGATAAAAAATGCAATGTTTGAGTGTGTAAGATGTAATCAGAGATGCCCTTTTGTATATAAAAATTTCTTGGGTGTTGTTATATGTACAATAAAAAACAATAATGTGCAATGCACTGCTAGGGAACCTATACTACAAGAGCTACTTCCTGGCTTGACAAAAATGCAATATGTGATATAATTGCAAAATAAAACCAAAACAGTTTATACGCTGCGTGATTTTTGAGTGCATGGAAAATTTACATTAAACGAAGACAACATCGTGATTTATGTGCGATAAATATTGAACGAGGACAATGCCATCGTGCATGTATGATGAGTTTTTTCTATTGCTTTTTGATTTCTTTGTACATATACTATAACTATAATCTGGTTATTATTTTTATAATCGATGTAGTTTCCATTGATTTAAGTAACTTGGCTTGGATGAATATTATTTCTATTTCTACAGTGTCTATGATAAATGTGTCATAACCAAATACTAACAACAATGTTCTAATTTTCCTATGTAGAATCAAATGCAATCAAGCTTCAAGAAAAAACACATTGTTTTATTGTTGCATTAAACTAGATATTTTCCTTATTTTGCAGCACATTGTCTACTACTGGTTGCTGAAAATTGAAAAGGATAGGTTGCTTGTTTCCCATATGTCCATACTCATATGGAATTCAAATAGCAAACATGAAACTTAGTGAATTGCAAAAGTTTTGATTAAAATCTATATATGGCAGAAATTTTCCACATGTTTGCCGCTTGAATTCGATGATTGCAAATTTGACGAAAGTATACATGTCTTCAATACCATTTTCCCTGTTCTTTCTCAAGACAACATTTCTATTTCTAAATGATTTTTCCCATAGGCTTCAGTCATTTTTTTTATTCTATTGTTCCAATGCACTGCAAACTACTGAACTTGTAATAAGATAAGTACCATAGTTGACTTCTTTTCTAGGCTATCTATTTCATCTCATTGCTAAGAAAAAAAGTGAGAACATTGTCCCTCCCAAGATCTCAAAACCAAAATATTATATTGTTATGAACGACTCTAGTAACTTGTATGTAATGACCGGTTGAATAGAACTAAAAACAACCAACAACTACAATAACTTGTTTTGGTGGGAATTACGATGAATCCTAAATGTACATATACAAGTAATCAATTAAAATGCAACTTCCACTGAGTTCAGTGGATTGAAAATAGATTTCATTTTGCAAGTATCCGAAGTATTAGGAGTGCGGAAGTGTGATATTCTAGTGCAATGACTTCTTTGATTTCTCTGCATAGCTCTTAAAAAATAGAATAAATGTCCTCTTTGTGGGGATACACATCTATGGAATGCGGGAGGGATGACGATATAGTTGTACGAAATCCAGAAAAGAACGGGTGTGCATATGTGCATTGTGAGTAGAGAAGATGAAAATAGACTAGAATCTTGCAAGTGCTTGAGACATCTGTGTAGATTGCACTAGTGCTAGACATATGAATATGCACACTGCAAATATATGAGAATTTTAAAAGCCTACGTGAAAGATGGAAAATTGCAAGTGAAAATGGATCTAATTTGGATATTTTCGAAAGAAAGGAAGATTTTTGGTCATCATATGATCTAGATGGATATCGATGGCCACCCACCTTTTCCAACTAGCTCAAAACAATTTTCTGACAATTTTGGCAATTTACTATTTTTAGCAGTTTTAACTTCCGGGGCCATTTTGAGGGCCTAAATGAAGGTTTTTAGGGATCGAGCTCCTAAATGATTTAAAAGGGAATGATTGATCCCCCAAAATGAATCTCCTCAGCGATACCTTTCCAACGGGCTATCACACGCCTAAAACGGAGATCGTATGCAAAAGTTACGACCCCAAGAAGTTGATGTACTAACTTACCAAAACGGGGCCCACATGATTTTTGGCGCTTCATCTCCTAGGGTTAGGTTTTTGGATGTCTAAGGTTTTTGAAATTCTTGCTTATGGTAAAAGGCCTTCAGGGCCTCATTTTAACCTTCTTCTTGCGAATGCGCGTTCCCGTAACATCTCTTCTTAGAGATAAGCCGCCACCATTCCAACAAGCTTGTTTCTGCTGCATTTTACAGTTTCAACTTATTTCGTTATTGAATAGAAAACCAATTTTACTGTATCTCTGTTATTTTGTGTTAAGAACCTGTTAATAATCTGTATTCATTTCGTTCTTCTCATAAAATCTAGATCAGTGGTATCAAAGAGGTTTTCTCCTTGTTGTCTTAATGCATGTCCCCAATGAGGTCGGAGTACAAAGAGTTGGGTCTTGAGCTTGTTTCTCTTGAGGAAAGAAGCTCTCGCATGCCCAAGCGACCTCCGATGGAAGGAGAAAAGAAAGATGATAGGACAAGAGATCCTTTCAAACTGTTGATTGAGGAAGCCCTCACACAACAAAGGAACAAGATGATGGATAGTTTCGCACAAATCCTTCGACGACTACCAACAGGTGACACATCTTCTTCGAATGGAGGCGCCGCCCCCTTCAAGGTACAAATAAACTTTGATATTCCTAGATTTGAAGGTCAGATAGATGCAGATGCTGTAGACAAGTGGTTGAATCTACTAGAAGGGTATTGTTTTTCCATAACTTTTCAAATAAAGAAAAGATTACTTTTGCGCTCCTCAAAGCCATTCCCCATGTCAAAGATTGGTGGGAAACTTTCTGTGAGCAAAAGGAAACAGAGGAAACCTAATTATTTTTAGTCACGACCACCTGGGAATCCTCCAGGGATGATATTAAGGAACAATACTACCCTATCGGAAGTTATGACGACCTGTATACCAAATGGACCACACCGCGGCAAGAAAGAGACCAAGCAGTGCCCGATTTCACAAATATCTTCCATACCTTGCGCATCAGGTTGGGTATCAAAGATTCAGAGTGACATCTGGTGCTCAAGTATCGCGATGCTCTTCATAGATACATCTATACTGAAATGGAATTTCTGGACATCTCATCCTTGGGCGTGGCCTATTGATATGCCATCAAAATCGAGCAGAAGCTCAAACAAAAGATGCGGAAATTTGGGCCTAGGAACCCCTCACAAAAAAAGCCAAGAAAGGGCGGCCCCAACCCACCGAACAAAGGACAGAGCAAATATGGATAGTATCAGGACAACCAGTCCAAGCCACAAGCAAAGAAGGACACCTAAAAGACAAAGAAAGATACCAAGAAGTGGTGTGACTTCCATAAGAGCCCTTGGCATAACATTGATGACTGCCGCTCAAAGCAGTCACTGGGGGCCGAAGTGAAAGCCTCTGAATCAGATGCAGATTATGACTCTGAGCCAGAACCAGAAAGGGGAAGATAGATCATTGATGTGGAACCCAGTGCCACCATTTCTACCACCAAGCTCCAACCTGGTGAACCAGATGAGCCAGAAGAAGGAGAGCGCCTCTTCCATTCATAGATGTGGGTAAAAGGCACCCTACTGCACTTCATCATTGATAGAGGTAGCCAGAATAACCTCATCTCAGTAGAGGTCGTCAAGCGGCTAGCCCTGCCAACAACACTGCACCCACAACCGTACACCATTGGATGGCTCCGCCAAGGAAGCGATCTCCGCGTCAGCCAACAGTGCCGACTATCGTACAACATCAAGCCCTTCAAAGACGAGGTATTGTGTGATGTTGCTCCTCTCAAAGTTTGTGATGTTCTTTTGGGCCAACCTTATTTATGGAAACGTCATGTTGTATATGAGTCTAGGCCTCATAGTGTTATTATTACTTTGAACAGGAAATTGTATAGGATACCCGAGGCAGTCCGACCTAGTGCTATTTCCTTGATCTCTGCTAAGCAATACAGGAAGGTCATCTCTCAGACGGGGAAGTTTGTATTCTTCGTGATTCGCTCTCAGAATAAGCGAAATATCACAGCCACATCTAGGGTCTCTGTGGCCAACCTCTCCACACAGCAAAAGCAAGTAGATAAGGTCGTGGAAGAATACTCAGATATCTTCTCCTCACCTACAAGGGTACCTCTGCACTGCCAGGTCAAGCACCCCATCGATCTGATCCCCAACGCACTGCTACCCAATGGGCTAGTCTATCGTCGCTCTTTTTTAGAGAATGAGGAGATCAAGCAAAAGATCCAAGAAATGCTCCACAAGGGGCACATCCACCCCAACTCATCACCTTGCGGGAGCCCAATTGTGCTGGTACAAAAGAAAGATGGAACCTGGTGACTCTGTATTGATTACCGGGCTCTGAATAAAATCATAGTCAGAAACCGGTACCCGATTCCTTGAATCGATGACCTCCTTGATCAACTCACGAGGGCCAAATACTTCAGTAAGATTGATCTGAAGTCTGGCTACCACCAGGTACCGATAGAACAAAGAGATGTATGGAAGACCGCCTTCAAGTCAAAGGAAGGCCTTTTTGAATGGTTGGTCATGCCCTTTGGTTTGAAAAATGCTCTAGCCACTTTCATGAGGATGATGGACAATATCCTGCGACCATTCACCAATACTTTTGTAGTGGTGTATTTGGATGACATTCTAATTTACAACAAGACTTGGGCCAAACACTTGCAACATATTCAAGAGGTTTTGCACACCCTGCGACAACACAAGCTATACGCCAACTTGAAAAAATGCTCATTTGGCATGGACAGGGTCCATTACCTAGGTTACATCATTGATCAGCATAGCATACATGTGGATCCAGCCAAGATTGAAGTCATCCGTGACTGGCCAGCCCCAACAACACTCACTGAGCTTCGAAGCTTCTTGGGCCTTGCCAATTTCTACTGCAGGTTCGTGTTGGGTTTCTCCCATATTGCATGGGCCCTCAGCCAAATAAACAGAGGTGGTGGTAAGGTGAAATTTGCATGGGGCCGGTCCCAACAACAAGCGTTCGATGATTTGAAGTAGTGCTTGTGCTCAGCCCCAGTGCTTTCACTACCAGACCTGCAACATCATTTTGAGATCGAGACAGATGCTTCAGACTATGCTGTGGGCGTCGTTCTCACTGAGCACAACCACCCTGTGGCCTATCATAGTGAGACACTGTCAGATACTATTCGTAAGTACCCTACTTATGAAAAAGAAATGTAATCCATTGTGCAAGCATGCTGCCAGTGGAGAAATCACATTCTTGGGAAGGAGACAATCATCCAAACTGATCATAAGCCATTGTAGTTCATGTAGACGCATGGAAAATTGCAGAATGACTTCCATCAAAAGTGGTCCACATACTTGCAACAATTCCACCTCAACATCAAGTATAAAACATGAAGCACCAATCGCGTTGCTGATTGCCTCAACAGACCACCAGTCACGACACTCACCACGGTGCTAGACTCTTGCGGCCATGAGACCTATGGATGGCCCCAACTCTATGAGATAGACCCTAACTTTTCCACCACCTACCAAATGTTGGGTGCAAACGCAATTGTCGATAATTTCCATCTTTAGGATGGGTTGTTGTGTCGTCTGGGCCATATCTGTGTTCAATCAAGTGAGCAAGCAAAGTTGATTTGGGAATCCCACTATAGTCAGGTGGCAGGACACTTCGGCGTTGAAAATATAGTGGCGATGCTACAGAAAAATTTCTACTGGCCGAAACTTCGACAGGAGGTCAGCAAGTATATCAGGTCCTGCACTGCCTGCGCTATTTCCAAACCGACCACTAAGAAATAGGGCCTGTACACCCCTCTTCCTACTCCTGACAGGCCATGAGAATCCATTTCAATGGACTACATGTCGGGCCTCCTGTCCACCAATCGGGGAAATGACTGTGTTTTTGTGGTTGTTGATCAGTTTTCTAAGATGGCGATTCTGGTTGCCTGCAAGAAGAGCATCACAGTAGAGGCCACTGCCAAGCTCTTCTTTGAACGAGTCTAGGTACATTTTGGAATCCCACAAACCATTGTCTCAGATCGGGATAGTTGATTTCTCAACACATTCTGGTTGAGCCTCTGGTCACTGCTGGACACCAAGCTCACCAAATCCATGGCCTTCCACCCCCAGACAGATGGCCAAACCGAGGTTGTAAATCAAATGATTGCGCATATCCTTTGCATGTATAATTCAAAGCACCCTCACACATGGGATGAGAGCGTTCCCTATGTCCAACATAGTTACAACCGAGCCCTGCATAGCTCAACCAACCACATCCCCTTTCAAGTGGGGTTGGGATGCCAACCATTGGGACCCATAGATGTTTCACTTCCCCTTGCGGTCACCTCGACTGACTCATCTCCTACTCCAACTGAAGTTGACAAAGCTACTCGGTTCATTGAGCGGATCCAACACATCCTCCAACAGGTTTAGGATATCCTACAGAAGTCCAATGACAAGTACAAACAACGCCATGATCAACATCAGGTGTCGCATAAGTTTCAGGTGGGCGACAAAGTTTGGTTGCACTTGCAGAAAGAATGCCTTACAAGACCCCATCGGAAGCTTCACCCACTCCGTTATGGGCCGTACACTATCACCAAGGCCGTGGGGGATAGTTCTTTTGATCTCAACATTCCTCCTTTCCTTGGTCTGCACCCAGTGTTCAATGTGGATCTCCTTCGCCCTTATTTCCCACCATTATTGGACACCTCAGAAGTAGAAGAACAACTGACACCAACAGAGCTCAACCATGACTACCTACAACAGGCATCCAATGATCTAATTGTGGACAGAAAGATCAAGCGCATTCAACAACAAATGATCCAGCTTTATCGAGTCATCAAAGCAGAGCAGCTCCTGTACCAAGGCAAGTGGCTCACTCGAGGCCAAATTCAGCAGAAATTTCCTCATCTGATGGGGGACCTCAACACAATGGAGACCATTGCTTCCTAAGGAGGGAGGATCGTCGAGTAGATTTATTTTCGGGGTGAAATCATGCCTTTGGCTATCATTGAGGAGCTTGATCCCGAAAAACCTTCATTTAGGCCCTCAAAATGGCCCTGGAAGTTAAAACTGCTAAAAATAGTAAATTGCCAAAATTGTCAGAAAACTGTTTTGAGCCAGTTGGAAAAGGTGGGTGGCCACCGATATCCATCTGGATCATCATATCTCATGTAGCCATTACTGCAGTACAAAGTTATAAATGCAAATCTTCTGTCAAATTCTTATGTGGAGCCAATATATATTTAGAATTCCTTAGTCAAAAGCATTTTTATATAGCCATTTTTTAGGTTGTGTGGAGCTCCTTGCTGTGATGATGTCTCCGCATTCCGCATACCTATATCTTCTGCACATCAACACTAGTGTATGCTTAATAAAATGATTTTTACGTATATATGTATATTAAAAATAAGTGTATAAAGTGAAAAAAATGCGTTTATGCATATGCTTAATTTAAAATATGTCGTTACACATATATATCTTCCCGACAGATACATATTCAACACAAACAATAGTCCGCATAGATATATATATTTTTTTTAATATAGTCCTATAGAAATAATTAAAAGATTAATTTAATTATTTATTAATTTTGATAAAAGTTAATTATACATCTTCAACATAAACATATAGTCCACACAGATATAGCTTCTGCACATCGACACATGTATATCCCTGCACAACGAACACTTAGTAAACAAAATACATAAAAAATGACGGGGTTATTTTTGTAAGTGATTGAAATGGCCGTAAATGATAGAAGATATGGCTAAATTTTATAACATATTATTTGATAATGATGTCTGCTAGTTGGTGTAAAAATGATTTTAATTTTTTTTAATATAGTCCTATACAAATAATTAAAAGATTAAACATTATTTATTAATTTAATAAAAGTAAATAAGTAGTCCCTATCGAAAAATTTAATTATACATCTTCAACACATACATATAGTCTGCACACATATAGCTTCTACACCTCCACATAGGTATATCTCCGCACAACAAACACTTAGTCTAATAGTTATCAATGTTATCCATAATATAATATTGTTATGCATATGCATATTGTTAACAAACTGATTTTTACGTATATATGCATACTAAAAATAAAAGTTAATTATTAATTTAATAAAAGATAATTATACATCTTCAACACAGACATATAGTCCGCACAAATATAGATTCTACACGTCTGTACAAGACTGGGACATCAGAACTTCGATACTAGTACATCCACCCGTTCGACACCCTTGCATGCACCCATTCCAACCATCCACTATAGCTACATAATTAAATTGCTTATTAAATACTCATACATGCACCCATACATGTACTCGTTCCAACCATCCGTTACAACTGCAAAATTAAATCGCTTATTAAATTTCCATCGCCAACCCCACAATAAGATCATGTTCATATATTCATGTTGGTAAATAAAAATAATATAAATTTTAATATAATATAACATTATTATACTATGTTTCCCCAAATGGGGTGATATCTACAAGCTTATGAGTTTATGATTGGCTTTTAAAATCCCACCTAGGTGGCAGTCAACGAAACCTGTCGAGCTTGTGAACGAGAGTTTGGAACGAGTTTTAGAGGCATGAGTACCATATCTAGGAGGAACATAGGCTTCCCAATCTCATTTCTCATGGTGTAATAACCCGTCACATCAAATGTCATAGGTGGGAGCAAAGTACAAGAGTACACAAGCTGTTAATGTTAATTATTTCCCATTCCATCGACCAACTCTAGTCATTCATCTGCATTTAAGTGCTATACATTTGGATATGATGATTCAACTGTTCAAATGGTTTAACTAGGGGGCATGGGATTATTGGTTTCTCATTCTTGTGACCAGTGAGCAAATTTATTTCCTGATCTCTCAGTGCTCCTGCTATGGGTTTCTTCATTGCGTTCTGAAAGCTATGCTGAGGGCTTGAAAATGAGGGAGATCACGAAGTTATAGTGGCTCCCAGTGAAGAGCCCCCATGCCCCATCCAGTAGAACAACCACATTTTGATTAGGAGAACTTGCAGGAGGAGGATCCTACAACCCCTCGTGCAACCCTTGTTGATTAAGGTTGGTTGTCATTGATGTCAACCCTTGAAGAAATCCTAGTAGCACAAAGCTTTGGGTAATGGAACCAATTTTGTTTGATGTAAAGATGACTCATTATTGTCTTGTCATGGTTGATAAGAATTACAAATGGATGAAATCCAAAGTGGTCCCCTTATGGTGAAATCCCTCATGGGAAGATGCTTTGCGGATTGAGTTATCTTAGAAGTATGGTTAGAGAACCCATGCTTAATTGTGGAATAATGAGATGAAGGTCAGTGAATTTGTCAGTGAAATGATCCTGGATGGATATTTCTTGTCATGCCATTTTTGGTGGTATGTGGAACGTCACATAACTCCTCATGGTTAGAGAGTTATGGCCATATGAAGTTGAAGAACCCTCATGAGTCAGAGAGAAGCCCCCAAAAGTCAAGTGTTTGCAAAAGAAATTATTTAAATAATAAGGTAAATGGAGAAATCCCTAAAATAAGGAAAGTGTAATGCTACATGAAAGTATAAATAAGAGGCAAAGCTCTCTCATTTAATCACACTTGAATATAATTGAATATCTATTTTTGTGAAAGGTTATTTGGGCCGGTATTATTGATAGAGAAAATTTGCAGCAGAAAAAATGTGGTAGGAAAAGTGTGGCAGGAAAAGTGAGGCAGAAAAAGTGCGCCAGGAAAAGTGCGGCAAAAAATGTGCGTCAGAAAAATTGCGGCAGAAAAATCACAGTAGAAAAAGTGAGGCAGAAAAATCACGGCAGAAAAAGTGTGGCAGAAAAATCGCGGCAGAAAAAGTGCGGCAAAAAAAGTCGTCAAAAAATCACGGCAGAAAATTGCGACAGAAAAAGTGCAGCAAAACAATTACGACAACAACATGGTTGGGGTCTATTTATGAGAGATATGGCACATCTTGTTTGAGGTATATTTTGTGAGCTAGGGTTTATCTCTTGAGATGGTATTGGATGTTCAGTATTGCTGCATATATCAGATTTGTTGAGGGATACAATTGGTATTTTGTTGTTGGTATTTGGCATATGGGTATTGGTATTTTGGTTGTGATGTGTTGCTGAAGTTGTTGGTTTATATTGAGGCTACATAACCGTGAGGTTTTGGTGCATGGTTTGATGTAAGGGTTTATGGTATTTGGTTTATGGATAGAGTGATGAATTGTTAGATAAATTTTGATTGTTATATTGGTGTATGTCTTTGGTATATGGTTGTGGTACATGTTGGGTACATGGTTGAGACAAGTAGTTGATGAGTTGGCACATACATGAGGTGTATAGTTGATGAGTTGACACATACATTAGGTGTATAGTTGATAATGTTTGTACATCTTGATGAGTAAAGGTTGATGCATGGTACATGTTGGTTCAGGTTATTGGTACAAGTTGTTTGGTGCAGGTTGATTGGTACAGGTTGTTTGGTGCAGGTTGATTGGTACAGGTTGTTACATGTTATTGGTACATGTTGACAGTGGTAGTGGTTGATTCAGTGACAATGACAGGTTGTCTACATTTGACATTTATATACCGGGGCGGTTGGACGGGGCAAGGATAGGTGGTTGTAGCCACCATCCAGTTGTAGTCAAAGAACTTAAGGGGTTGTAGCCTCTTTCTGGTTGTAGCCAAAGAATTGGGGAGTTGGAGCTTCTCTCAGGTTGTAGCCTGAGAAACTAGGGGGTTGGAGCCTCCTTCCAGTTGTAGTTGGAAAACAAAGGAAGTTGGTGCTTCCAATGAATGTAATTCTTCAAGACATCTAAGAAAAATCATTCCATGGTTTTCTCTCGCTTTGGGTTTCCATGTAAAAGCATTGGTGTACTGTGTATGTGTATGATTGCTCATTTGTTCATTGTTGATTTACTATGCAATTATTGGATGATAATGCTACACTGATATAACACTTGCATTATATGGTTAAAAATGACTAAATTTCTCTATTACTAATTCACCCCCCCTCTCAGTAATCTAACAATTGGTATCAGAGCGGGTTCCTTCAGAAATCAGTTTAACCACTGAAAGGAAGATCATGGAGAGAAACAACTTGTATAAAAATGGAATACCACAGTTTGATGGACAAAAGTATGCATTTTGGAGCATAAGGATGAAGACATATATACAGGCACATGGATTTGAAATTTGGCAATCAATTGTAGATGGATACACAGTACCAATAGTTCCACCAACAAATGAAAAAGCAATGAAACTTAGTCAGAATAATTCCAAATCCACAAATGCACTTCTAAATGGTCTTAGTGAAACAATATTCACCAAAGTTGCACATTGTAAATATGCTAAAGAGATTTGGGACAAAATTCGAAATATTTATGAAGGAGATTCAAAGGTCAAAGCAACAAAGCTTCAAACTTACAAAGGTCAGTTCGAACAATTTAAGATGAAGGAAGATGAGAATATTGCAGCTTACTTTTTATGAGTTGATGAAACAGTAAATGCAATCATAATATTGAGAGAAGAAATCGAAGAATATGTAATTGTTCAAAAGGTACTAGTATCTCTTCCTATGAGATTTAACCCTAAGATATCAACACTAGAAGAAAGAGCATATATGAACTCAATAAGCATGGACAAATTACATGGAATCTTCATAGCATATGAAATGAGAACTGAACAGGAAAATCCAGATATAAAAGAAGCAGTGTTCAAAGCATCCAAAAATTCAAAGCAAAAATAAAAAGAATTTAGCAGCAACAGTGAAGTCTCAGAAGATGATGAAGAAGTGGCCAACTTTGTCAAAAGATTGAACAAGGGAACCAATGGCAGGTATAGAGGTAATATTCCTTTGATTTGTTTTAATTGTGATGGCATTGGTCATTTTGCTAACAAATGTCCTCATAAGAAAAAGATAAATGATGAAGGTTACTCAAATAGCAAACACACATATAAAGGAAAAAGAACCACAAAGAAAGTTTTCAAGAAAAGCTTATGCACCAACGAAGACATCTCATCATCAGATGAAGATGAAGTCAGTGATAGTGAGATAGAAAGAGTTCTATTCATGGTAGTAGAAGACTCTGATCACTACTACATTGGGCACACATTGCGACGGTTTAAAATTTCATCGTATTTTTTTTGTTTTTTTTGGACTAAATATGCTTTTTTTTTTTGGACGTCCAACTGTTGGTCGCTCTAGCGACCAACCTTCCATGTTGGTCGTTATAACGAAGAAAGTTAGTTGGTAGAGCGGCCAACCACAAGTTAGTCGCTATAGCGACCAACTTGGCACGTGTGAGAATCAAACGATCATTTATGGCAAATCAATCCTATATATATCTCAGTTACAACAAATTTGCTATAGTTGCGACAATCATTTTCTACAGTTGTGAAAATTATTCGGGTGTTCTGATGCAATGGTGTTCTGGTTTTTTATGAAATCTTGATTTCAATTTTCTTTCAAGAAGAGAAACATTGAATTGATCAGACTCTACATAGCTGAGATTTTGAAGGTCAATACTTAAAAATTTTCTGTGTGATTTAGTAGTTTGGTGCTATTGAACTATTTTATGGTCTATTTTCACTCTTTAAATCATATTTTATGGTTTATTTTAACTCATAAATATTTTATGGTTTATCCACTTTTGATAGAGTAAAAAGATTACTGATTCAACTACAATCACTCTAATTAGATTCAATCACTCTAATTTTGTTCTTATATTTCATGGAAATTCTTGAATATATAAGTATCATTTCCTTAGTAAATTTACATTTAGTGTTTCCTCCTTGAGTTGGAAAAGAACCAACTAGAAGTGAAGAGCAGTGGTTTTTTTTGTTGATATTGGGCATCAGTACTCTTGTGTATCCCTAAATCTACCCTAATTTTTATTAGGGACTTAATATTATATAGTGTTATTTTGGGTGATAATAGATCCACCTCCTCTTATTAATGTTTCATGCTTTTAGGTTTCATGCTTTGTCCTTTATTTTTTCTGAACATGTTGTATAATTTTCATTACAAATATCTAAATATATACCAAATTATTTGAATAGGTTTGTATATTGTACTTATAATGTTTCAATGGATTTGTTGTAATAGGTAATTACAATGTCAACTCCAGAGGAGAAAAGAGATCTTGTTATGTTAAAGCGACACATGGTGATTCATGTTGATGAGAAATGTTATTGCCCTTGTTGTGAATGTAGGGGTTTTAATGGAATAAGACCACCTTTAAAAATAGTTGAAAAACATTGTAGGGAGAATGGGCACGTTGAAGGGGGCAATGAATATCGTCCCATGGTAAGTAATTAGTTATTATAGATCTTTAAGGGTATTATACATTAATTGTTTTTTTGTTTTTTTTAATTTATCTTTCAAAATAATATTTGTGATATACTGTAACTGTATTTTATTGCGTCCATTGTTTTTATTAAATAAAAATCATCCTAATAATGTGATGCCTCTTAGCAGGAGACGTTTTCATAGAGATAATACTGAAGAACAAGATGAACTTAATCGTGTGGATAACGGTGATCACGTTATTCCTATGGAAAATGATGATATTAATAATATAGTTGTTGATGATGGGACAAATAGATTTATCTAAGACATTTATAATGCTCCAATGGATGATGATGTCAACATGGAGGAGGACAACTTGCAGGATGATAATGATGACAGTGATGAGGACAATGATGATGAATATATTTTTGATAAACCTATCCTTCAAAATGCCACTGAATCCCTA